>JADAQX010000234.1:0-63653 GCA_015476325.1 Cardiosporidium cionae | reverse complement strand
AGTAGTTAACAAATTGTCCTTTCGAATAGTTAATTAAAACAACCTTGCACTTAAATGTATTTAGCTCATCTGCATTAATTAGACTTCATTCTACAGTCCAATCCCACAAGTGAAGGGGGGGAGTTATGAGAGTTCACTGTTTAGAGAGTGTAACTAGGATTTCATCATAAAGGTTGTCATTCTCCTCATCTCGACTAATTTAGAATATTACATTACAAGAACTAAGTAACTAGTGCCTATTTCATCTACAACACCCTATACTCTACTTCTATTTCGGCCGGGATCTTATTCGATCGGCCAAATGAGCAATAGCTCGTTTACACAAGGTCAAATAAAAAGTATTTTTCTCACTTTAACTGGACATCAACAAGAAACTAACTCAAATTTGAAGTTGTGAAGATGAAAACAAACAAATCGCAAACGTATTGAAAAGAACTTTTTATTTCTCACTTTTTTCTAATAGGATTACTCATTTTCTGGACTGCACTGTTAGTTTTATTGAAATTTTAGCTATCAACGAGGTATGTTTCGTAGTGTATTTCTCGATTAAAAATTACTTACAGCGGATCGATTAATTTTAGAATAAAAGCATTGCAGAAAAAACTTAGACGCAAATTATGTAACCAATGGACCTACTCGTTAAATGCTGTTTGCTTGGGCAAGATAGGAAAATATGTATCTGCCAACTGTAAAGAGTGCTGAGTACGTTACGATAGGGAAATAAAAAAGATTGCGCTACAGAAACTCAAAATGCGTTGCTGCGAACGGGCAGATTCAATCGAAGTAAGACAGCTCCGGACCGCACGTATGTACTATCACGTTTGTTCTAACCCAAGGTAAAGAGCACTGACAATAATTTGACAGTTTTGATTGGCCATGTTGTTGTGCTCGATGGTTTTTACAAAACTTAAATATTCAGACTGGGAGACTTAAGCTTTAATTGAGCATTCCTGGTAAAAAAAGAAATCGTTTTACTATATTCTCAAATTCTAAATACAATTGCATCTCATTTCTGATTTGATACGCAAGAATCAATTAGTACATGGTCATATTTCTTGCAGCTATCAAAGTACTTACTGCTGCGCCATCTCTTTGCATTTCTGCATTCAAAGTAGAGCATTTTGTCTTCTAGTGATAGAAATAAGGGAACCCAATCTCACATTTTAGCGGAACGCATCAATGGTGTGTTTTGTCATAAGCAGTAGAAGCTCACCTGCCCGCTGTAGCCCAAACGTAATTTAATTGACTGCTGCATGGAACAGCTTGAATAGGACAAATTTGCTGTGAAGATAAGCCACATCTTAATTACTGGGACAGTATGGACATGAACTTATATATTTTATTCATCCTCTGTTTGGAGACTGAAGTGTTAAATCGACTTAATGGGAATCTCCCTCTCTGTTTGTTCCCCCTGTCATCTTATCAATGGCAATTGGACATAGATGCACATCTTCAATCTTTCGCTGGGAACCAATAAGGCAGTACCTTGCATATTTTTCTATAGATTACCGGGCAAAGTCAAAGTTGTATGCAATGCGAAGCTTCTTTTCTCATTCTTTGCTTAGCTTTAACGGAGCAACGATCCTTTCACAGAATGCTTTCATCAAACAGACAAAAAGTTTATTTCCCGGCTGCTTCTTCAAAGCGAAGCAAACTATTTCTTATAATGGGCAACCGGTGCGAGGTGGTTGTCCACGACTAAGCCGTTTTCACATATGCTTTCCAAGCAACAGCTCTACCCGCTGTTGGGGATATCTCTCTTCGAGGCCGCAATTACGGTATATCGTACAATCGGGTACCAAAAAACGTAAAGGCACTGATACGACAGCTATTCCGTTTAAGGTGAAACTGAAAATCAAAGGAAGTTGTTGCATATAGTAAATGTGATATGTTATATACCTGATTCTAGGAATGATTTTTAAAGATCCAAATTTTCCTAATTCAGTTTTCTAAGATAATTGCAAGTACTTGAGGATAGCAATGTGTTGAGTACATTTATTATCAATTCATTTTATACTATTACTTTTGTTGATATGAAACATCTGCTTTTGCCCCTATTTACGAGCTAAGCAACAGGTAGGTGAAGCCGTACATTTTTAATATTCAGCAGTGAGATCATCTTTATAAAGTCAGCAAGTTTATATGCAGCTAGATAGAGCGGACCTTACTAAGGATGCGATTATTTGCTCACTTTTACTTTCAAAGAACTACAGACGATTTTTTGAGTAGCCCTTCCCTGCATAGGTGAATCCTTCCACCATGCTGTAGTAAATTTTTGGATATAGTCATTTTTATTATATTTCTGGTTTTGACTTTATGATGTTTATGTTGATTTTTCGTTGAAGGTTTCACGCACAGCTTCCGGCAATTTGCCTGTGTATCCGCGGATAAAACGACATGGTACAATAGTCACAACTCAGATACGCCACATTTTTGGAGATATTGCAGTAAGTAGGAATTATTTGAGTCTTCTATGCTTTCATTCAGCATGACTCACACCTATTTAATTTCCTTGAATGTAATTTTTTGCCCCAGTAAGGCCAAGGTAAAGGCGTAATTTTCGGTATATGCCTCCTTCGTAGTCCTAGGGTTCTAAGGGGTGTAACCTTTAAATTATTCAGTTACCGTTGTATCTTCTCGATCATACTATAGTTTTTACGTTTAATAATCTCTAGGTACTCAAGAAAGATTTAATGCAAATTTGCGAAGCGCCTGTGAGGGAAAGAATGGGGAGCTTGGAAATAAAGGGATTACATGTCTTGAAAATAAAGCAATGGCTTCAGCACTTGGGGTACGTTCTAGTCTCGTTATCTCTAAATTGAAATACGTTGTGTATTTATACGTTCGCGAATGGTAGTGTGTTATTTTTTAGTTTGTGTGATTCCTGTTTTCTTTGAAGATTTTGATGTGGAAGACTCAGTTCCTCTCACCTGCTACTCTATCCATTGCTCAAGACCATGAGAGGAGGGAGCGGCGTACACCCCTTGCATCCATTGGTTTATAAAGAAGTGGAACAAACTATTGACTATTTTCATGTAAATATTTTTTTCCCTTGTTCTACTGCATTACCTGATAAGTTTGATTATACGTATCACTTCAGCACATTTCATTTCTTCGACACGAAATTTTTTCTAATCGAGATTCGCAGATGAAAGCTAGCATTTGTCTTTGCTTTTGCTTGTTGCCTACTTCTTCGTGGCTTACGTCACCCTTACCAAGTGTATGCTATTCATTCGAAGTGCTCTTCTTAATATTGTTTACAACTCTTTATGGAAAGACCTTTAAATTCTAGTATAAGAAGGTATTATCAACTTATTAGCGTTTCCTTGATTATTTGAGTTAAAACATTCTTCTGCCTAAACTTGAGATCACTGTATGTTCAATTTTGTTTCCTACGTCGTGTTTTTTGCATTGTTTTAAATCGGGTGTGGAGTGGTAGTAAAATAGCTTCAATGTGTTCTAGTGTCATGCTGATAGCTGAATTAGCACTTTTCAGTGCATAATGTTGAAGCACTTATTAACCAGGAATGCTCAATAAAACATTTAAATTGTTTTAAAAATTTCAAATATTGCTTTTGGTATTAAGGACCAAAATTCTGATTGTGACGCAAGTGAATCGGCTGATTAAATCTAGTAAATATTTTTTTAACCTAAAGGTTCTTAGCAAAGCTTTGTCAGGATTAAATGAAGTTACGCAATAATTACGGAAGTGAGACCATGTGGAGTATTTGTTCCTAGAGAAGTTTTCTTATCAGATCTTCATTTAAGCCTACTCTCATGCTTACACTATATTAGTACAGGGTGGAATTGGAGTTGTTACGAATTGTAATTAATAAGGATGGGAGCTTTTACTCTTCTATTTGTGTGTGGCTTTTTTACACTCTTAGGTAGAAACGAAAGTCTTTTTAATTTTTATTATAGTGCACGCCGAAGAATAAGTATTATATTTTATTCTTTAATACTTTCTTATTGTCAATGTAGATTATTTCATCATAAAGTAATAGATGGTGTATTACTATGTGCACTGAATGAATTGCAACCTAGTGAAGAAGTAATGCTCAAGATATTTGTTTACTGATGCCATAAAGCAGAATGTTTCACTAATCTTTAAGTGACCTCTAGTGGTTTTTAAAACCAAACCTTACACCTTTAGCTATTAGGACAGATATAGCAGAATCGGCGAGATTATTCAGATTTACCAGACCGTAGGTTACTGTCGCGAAAGATGAATCGATGAGAAAAACGAATAGAGCATAGAGGAGAATTCAGCAGGATCTACTCATATTTCTGCATCGTTAGATTTAGTTAGTAAGCAAGTCGCGTTGCTAACGCGCTACACAACTCTAGTTGTTTTTTCTGATTCTGCTTTTGGTAGAAGATCTAACAAAGTTCAAGTAAAAGGAAGGCTGATATATATACTCCTGCGTTAAAAATTCGCTAGGTTGAATAATAATTTGCTTAAAATAAAGCTATTTAGACAAGATTTGTGAACGATCAAAGCCATGATTAAGGACTGACAAGTGCAACTGGTTTATTTACCATCAGATTGCGACAGCCACCTTCTTCTCAGCTGTAAGATCTGGAATTGTAGGAGGCATTTTGTTACCATGCAAGAAATGATTGAAAGTGCAGAAAAGATAGTGATATTTTTCTGTAATCAAAGGCTATTTGTGTCCACAATTTTTTTTTATAAGAAATACTCGCAGCAAATTTTCTGTATGAAGTAGACACAAATTTTTAATGTTGCGATTGATACGACATGGCCTATCCAATTCCACTTTTTGCATATTAAAAAATTAGAGAAGTTATTTCTTCCTATATTGTGAGCAGTCTGCAGCAAACATTGTCTGGATTATTTGCATTGCTGTCGAAAGTCCTTTCGATGAAAAAAAACAAATTTAAGTATAACTTTTCAAAATCTACATTTATTTGAGCACACCGCATTTTGAACTACTAAAGTAGTAATTCAAGAATTCTTCATAGCAATTCAAAGTAGCTTCCGGCTAAAATATGCTCTTTTTTGATTTTTGAAAGAAAATTATAGCAGTACCCACACAATTTCCCTTGTTTCACAAGTACCTTGCTAGAGGATTACCTCTGTAGTTTGATCAGAAAAGTAGAGAAGTACCTGTACAAAATAGAAACGAACAGAATTGCAATTATTTCGCTTATTAGCTTTAACAGATAAGTAGTCGGAATGTTAAAAAAAGCGAGGAAACGCCTTCGATATGGAATAAAACGTTTGTAGAACGTACAGAAGCATAAAAAATGGAACTGCAACACACGCGGTAATATCGAAAAGAAAACGATCACGAGCTCTTGACGTATTGCTTGCTCCTTGAAGTACAGAGTGATTTTATATCTTTTGTTGCGTGCTAGCTGCACCCTCGCCGATACATTTCACTTTCCTTACATTTCATACATAAGTCAGCGAATCCTTTAGATAAAATCAAATTTCCTTCATTGACTGAGAAAAAGGGATAGTTTTTTTGTTTTCTTTAACTTGGGGTTTTTGCTTGAGAGCTCTTCATTGCAAGCTTTTACTTCCCACCGGATGAAAAGAAGCGTTGGAGAATAAGCACAACACTACAAATAGCAAACAGTAACTATTTTTGAGCTTCATGACAGGTTTATCTTATCTTTTCTTTTTACAATTGACGAAATGCAGCAGTTCACCAAATTTTTGCACTCGAACCTCACTAGCTTTAAGTTTTTGAAGCTTATTCGAATTTGCGAACGCCGCAGGCTCTTTTTCATTGCCATATTTTTCTGCGTAGCTGCTGTATTCCTCTCTGCTCCATGTGTTGCAGTACATCCTTATACATTCATGGATTGTAAACATACTTCGTTTTGCTGGCGATATCAGCTCTATCGCCAAGCAGCCTTGAAGAAGTATGGGGAAAACAAGAATGGTCCTAGTGAAGAGCTACCCTATTTAGATACTCCTGTGTTGGATTCAGCGGGAATGCGCCCCTCTATCTGGCGTCTTGACGACACTGTCTCTTCTACTGATGCCACAGAGGTTCCACACAGTGGGGCCTCGTTCACTGCTACTATCGTTAGAAATTCAGATGATCATAGACTTTGCTTAAAAGTATACGTATACTCTCCAGGTATAATCCGTGTAACTCTCGATGATGCGAAAACTGCCTCAGATACCGACTTTATTCGGAAGCGTTATCAGATTCCGGCTGAGGATGTTTTGCAAGAATCCAGACTTTCAAATCTTCTCTGCAAAGTCGCAAGAAATTCCACTGCTACATATGTGGAACTCGTTCCTATCTGTCCCATGCCATCTGCATTGGACATGGTTAATTCGCCCTTAATGATAAACGAAAATGATTTTCCAAATGCAAATAATTTAAAAATACGTGTCTATCGGGACCCTTTTTCAATTGATTTCTTTCGAGAAGGCGTAGTCATCAATCGATTTAATGCGTTGAATGGGCTCAATTGGGAAGCATTTCGTGAGTATTCGGAGATTCCTGCAACGGTTGAAACAGCTGAAGTAACCGAGGATACAATAGATGAATATTTGGAGGAAGAAGCGTATATCGTCGATGCCGAGCTCTCTTCTGGTAATGAAATCACTACCCGTATTACTTAGGATATATGATGATTTTTTTTTCAAACAATCATTTGCTAATTTCGTGCGTATATTGAAATCTCATGGGTCAATAAACGGTGCAGAAAAGGGCAGTTTAATTCACTTACAACAGATGGAATTCTGGAAAATATTATGCTTGTAAATTATAAGATCAGGCTTGTAACTCATACTTCTTTGCAGATGATCCAACGTTATTATCACCTTTGAAAGGTGAGCAGCAGACGTCTGAATTTCTATATACATTTTAATTTTCTTTGTTACAGAGTCTGCCGCCCTGCAAACGCGTGAGGTAGTCGAGCCTGTACTATCTGATGCAGCAGTCAAGCCTGTACTATCTGATGCAGCAGTCAAGCCTGTACTATCTGATGCAGCAGTCAAGCCTGTACTATCTGATGCCACAGTCGAGCCTGTACTATCTGATGCCACAGTCGAGCCTGTACTATCTGATGCCACAGTCGAGCCTGTACTATCTGATGCCACAGTCGAGCCTGTACTATCTGATGCCACAGTCGAGCCTGTGATATCCAATGCCATAGTCGAACGCGAAATATCCGATGCCACAGAATTGTATCCAATAGATCTTTGGGAACAGAAAATATTTGCTTATTCTGACTCGATACCTTGTGGTCCCTCTTCTGTGGGTGTAGACATTTCGTTTCCAAATTGTACGTTCCAAATAAGCTTAAGAAACGCTCAAAATTTTTTCTTTTTTCATTTTATAGATAAAGTTAAGTTACATGCAGTTCTGAAGAGGTTTTGAACGTGTACGTGCTTTATATACAGCGAAGGCTATGTATGGCTTATTTGAGCATGCTACAGATCTTTTGCTACCATTTTATGAAGAACCATACAGGTATGTGCCATCTACTTCTTATTGTGTATCCTTGTTTGCATCCTCTTTTAATTTTTGTACGTAAATGTAGGTTTTACAATCTGGATGTCTTTGCACATAAGAGTGATTCTCCAGATGCATTGTATGCTTCCATTCCTATGATCACATCGTTGCACCAAACACCAAACTCCTCTGTGACGGCCTCTGCTATTTTATGGGTTAATCCAGCGGATACCCGCGTCAAACTTGATAAGAGTAGTGGATCTTGTAAGTAACTCTCCTTTCCAATGGAATTCAATTTATTTTTAAAAGTGCTATTGATGGAATTGTTTTTTTTTTCATGAACATAAGGGATTTCTCTTAAAAAATGTCGTTTTTTCATTCGTAAAAACAAATGGAAAGAGAGTCCAGCAGGAAATACGTTTTAACAGTCCTGCTTCTGTTGTTGCTATGGACGTAATCATGTCATGAAATGTACAAAAAGCATTCTTAGACCTTGTTAGAGTTAAAATTTTATCCCGATTTTCTTTATGCTGCTTCCTAGCAAACTCCTGGTGGGTCTCAGAAACCGGTGTCATTGATTTGTTAATTTTCACCGGTCCTTCTCCGCAGGCTGTGCTGCAGCAGTATTATGTGGCTACAGGATTTCCATTAATGCATAATCTGTTTGCTATTGGGAAGCATCAATGTCGATGGAATTATATGTCCACTGTGAGCCATCGTCACTTCATGAGACAAATATAGAGTAGTTTTTAGAACAAAAATTGCAAAACTATTTCGTTTCATTGGAGCAAGAAAAATTTATTGGGTGTGTTTCTGTAGAAAGATGTTCTTGAAGTGGATGCAAATTTTGATAAATATGATATTCCGTATGATACAATATGGCTTGATATTGAGCATACAGACAACAAAATGTACTTTACGTGGGACCCTCAAGCATTTCTACACCTTGAGACGGTCCCTCTGACATTAGATGAAAAAGGACGCCATCTGGTAAACTAAGAGTTCGCATGAAATTTTTTTTCAAAGAAAGTGCATTGTTATTTTGTATTTCTATACGTATTTTTTCTCGAAACATTTAAAAAAAATTTTGCAAGGTTCTAATAGTCGATCCTCACGTCAAAGAAAGTGACAACTATTTTGTATATTCCTCTGCCGTCAAGAAGGATTATCTTGTTAAAACGGTTTGTACCCTCCATATTCTTACATCTCCGCTTTTCTAGCGATTTTAATTGATTTCTGCTAGCTGAAAATGCTTTCTGAGAGAGTAAGGTAACCCTTTGTGGTTTTTTCAAACCTTTCTTTTTTATTGAGAAACGTTTTGTGTGAAAGTAGTTTGTACGATGACTATTAAAAGTTTGAATTCTCTCATCTGAATAGTATCAACGTTTTTAATAAAAGTTTTACAAGATAGTGGGCTCTTGAAGAGTACACAAAACAGGGATATGGCTAACATAAGCAGAGTGTGTGTATATACTTTTCAGCAACAGCAGACAACTTTCGTTGGAAAGTGCTGGCCTGGATCTTCCGTTTATCCGGATATGGTATCTACAGAGGTAGGAACGCAATATATTTTTTTATCGTTTAAGATTGGAGAAGAATTTTCAGAGCTCTGTCATGCTCAAGTGTTCCTTAACGTTTATAGGTACGAAAATGGTGGGGTAACTTCTACGCTGAAAACAAAATCATTGGGGGGTGCGACAACGTTCATATTTGGAATGATATGAATGAGCCATCCGTCTTTGAATCTCAGGAAATAACTATGCCAAAATCTAATCTTCACGTATGGTTTATACATTTTCCTAGAATGCTAACGATGTGTCCCTCTTTGGCGTGTTATACTCCCCTCCTCTCTATATCTCTATATATATTTATTGGAGACGCGTTATAAAGAATGAATGTTTTATAGATTTTGCGTTTCTAATTTTTAATATTCTTTATAGAGAAGAAATTTGGATGATGCTTATGTTGAACATCGTGAGATTCATAATCTCTTTGGCATGTACTTCGTTCGAAGCACTTTCTCCGGTTTGATACAACGCAATGCAAATCAGCGCCCCTTTATTCTAAGCCGGGCTGCATTTATTGGACAGCATCAATACTCTTTTCTGTGGACGGGTGACAATACGGCCTCCTGGGATCATATGAAATTGTCTATACCCATGATATTGAGTGGTGCACTGTGTGGATTCTCTGCTATAGGTACATCCAAATGCATACAAAAGTATCGCTGCGCGGAGTTCCTCATTTTTTCAGTGTACATACACCGGTTGAATTTTTATAAGATTCAATTTTATCGATTGCCTGCATTTTGCCTTGTGATAAAATTAGGTGCGGATACGGGAGGATTCTTTGGCTCGCCTAATTCGGAATTATTGATACGATGGCATCAATTGGGTATCTGGTATCCATTCTACAGGTTTTGCATTGATGGAGAGTGTTTCTATCCCTTCTATTCTTTTTGTTTTTTTTCTCTCTATCCTCCGTGTTTGATTTTTTGTAGTTTGGATGTTTTCTATGAATCGTTAGAGTAGTTTCCTTCTGATAACTCTACGTTAGATCCTGTGTATATCCATTTGATTGAAAACGTTGATTAAATGGCTGTGTTCTAATTCTTTTTTGCAGAGAGCATGCTACCTTGGAATCCCCTCGTCGAGAACCCTGGCTCTTTGAAGAGAGTTATGTGAAGCGGCATAGGAATGCGGTACGCGTTCGCTATAGTTTGCTACCGTATTGGTGAGGAAATAAGTGAAGAGGATTCTTGCCAATGCCTCTTCTGATTTATAGACGACACGTCGATCGCTTTGTCAAGGAGATTCACGTTTATTCAATGCTCTCCATTTTTCTATAGGTATACCCTTTTTGCAGAATTTGCAATGGCCGGTAAACCGATTGTACGCCCTCTTTGGTGGCAGGAACTAAGCAATGCCACTCTCTACAACATTCAGGATTCCTTTTTAGTTGGAGATGCAATCCTTGTGAAACCTATTGATAAACCTATGAGCGATTCTGAAGATGAAGAATTTGTTTCTGTGTATCTTCCAAACAAATCGGGAGCATGGTAGGTTGGAACCTCTTTGGATGGAGTGTGTTGACTCTGCTTTACATTGGATAGAATACACGCATTACAAGGTAAAACATTTATGCTGCAGGTATAACTTTTGGACTGGAGAAATTGCATTTCCTGGGACACACCTCGTTCCCGTTTCATTGGAGAATATCCCCATTTTTGTAGCCTCTGGATCTATTATTCCTAAGAGGCAACGTCATCGTCGCTCCAGTTATTTTCAACGTCTCGATCCGTATACAGTATGTGACTAGATATACTTGCAAAGCTTCTCATGTTCCACAAAATCCATTCTGCATAGTATTTGTACATTCCTAGCGAAAATAAATTACTTTCTGTTTGTTTTATATCAAAAACTGCTAAAGATATTGAACGATTTACCTGAAAATTTTTTTTTTTTGCAGCTAGCTGTTTATTTAACAGATGGAGATAGTATTCAACAGCAAAATGCGTCTGGATCTGTCTATATTGATGATACACGCTCCTTTAACTTTAAGCAGGGTGAATTCTTGTACGGATCCTTCCTGTTTAAGCACGGAACCCTTTCATTCACATCTACTCCCCTATTTCTCCCTGCTAGCCGCTCCTATCAGAGAGGAAAATTAGAAACAGAAACTTCTCTAAGTAAAAAATTTTTCTACTTGTATAGTGAAGGAAATGTAGTTTTCATTACCTCCAATGTTTTTATTTTTTTGATTTATTCCTGCATTTACATTGTATTCTTACAGTTGAACGCATCACATTGTGGGGCTTAGTTTGCGTGCCATTTACAATTTCTTGCCGCAAAAACGGCATAATTTCTTCTCTTCACTTTGATGTTCATAAAATGGGGGAAGGACGTTTTCGCGTTGACATAAAATTGCCTAAAGTTAACATCGGTGATGACAGGTGGCAGATTGTAATAAATGAACCGAAATTGTCATCGCAGGCTGAACTCGGTCTTTTAGAGAGTCCCCTTGCTGGCGTCGTTGCAATGGAAGAAAAATTCGTTGTAGATACACCCCATGCATCCTAAATTATCGATTATAAGTGTAGGATTTGTTTTCTGTAGCAAGTATTAAAACGGCTGTATCCTGGTACACGTAGGGCCCTGTTGGAGTAGGTGGACAGATTTTTGATGCTCCATTGTATGCGTGTAGAGGGGATTTTGGGTATATAAATTATCTTTCGTTATAGTCCATCGATCAATAAAAATTATTAGCACACACATTTTTTTAAAATGCTATAGGCATTCCTGTAGGCTTTTATAGACCGTTCGAAAAGTTGTTCAGTGTTTTTTTTAACTCGTTTTACGCGGCTAGCGTGCTACATCTATCGTTTTGATTCAATCTTAGAGAGCTATTTCAGACATCCATTACACACCCCTCGTGGCACTCCGTGGATGCATTGGACACAAATAGGGTGTTAATTTTTTTTAATCCGCTTTCAATGCTGTGGAAAACTTATAAAATCTTCACCGTTGGGTCAGTCGAACTCTCTTATAGTTCACTCCGCCGAATTCATTAGTTTGTAGGCTTCCTAGTAAGAATTGTTCAATCAGAACACAAGTTTGGAGCCTCGACAGGATGGATGTATTCGTCTTCTCAAAACGTATTTATTCTTACTCCATTACTTCCTCTAATTTCAACCGTATTGAAACATCCACTTACCTTTTCTCATGCATCCTCTGTCACAGCACATCACCTCTTTAGTGTAAAAGTAGTAAAACTAGTGTAACGATATTCTCCTGTCAAGACCTTCAGGATATTCGTCGATTTGAAGAAACCAGTGGTATCAAATTCCATGAAAAAATTTCCTACTTTTTGAGGATGTAGCGGCAGTACACATCCCATCAAATCAGGAGAGATTCATGCACTAATATTTCTTTGCAATGCTAGATTGCGAATTGGAAGCTAACCCTACGTAGTATTTTCGTATTCAATTACACCTCGTTTACGGTGAAAGTACGAGGGGGTTGTCAAAGTTTGAATTCATTCGAGAAAATGTCCATCGGATTTCTTGTTTTTTGATTGGAGAAAATTACGTTACGGTGTAGTATACCCACATAGCAAGTATTTAAAACGATTTTCACGCGTATGGTCGAAAAGATTTAAAAGTTTATTGGCAAAAAGAATAAATACAGCGTCTACCCACACGAAATCATTTACATTGATAGAACTTACTCCCAATTTCATTGATGTTATTCTACCAAGAGAGAAATGTTTAGACCCTTCTACCTAAAGCCACCCATCATCAGCTGCATCCAATGCAGAGTTACTTTCCGTTGCAAAAACAATAGCCCCCAAAACTTACACGCTTTGCAACACTAGGAATTTGATAATAGCATGAAAGTGAACAAAGTAGACGATTTAAAAGATTTCTTTGGCCACTTTCTTGCTTACAAGTAATTCTATTTAAACACAGGAGCGAAGAAGAAACAGATTGGTTACCTTACACGAGAATAAAAATAAATAAGTAGCTAGACAACAGCAGAATCGATTAAACTTTTCTTAGCAATATAGGAATCACTCTCTAATTGGCTATTGAAATGGGTCACTACGTCCGAAATTTCCTTGGAAGTTTCGACAATTTTTGCAAGAGAGTCCAACAAAAGTCCAACGTCATTCTCATTGGATAAATGATAGTCTGCACGGCTTTGCTTACGTCCTACGGTGCACGCTAACACATTTGGAAGATGCTGCCGTGTCGGTGCATTTGTTGAAGGTGAAACACTGAGAGAACGACTCCCAAAAGCAGCTCCACGGTAATACGGTAAAAATGCATTCTTCCCTACAAGAAATAAAACAAATGGACTCATAAAGATTGTCTCCCCTTCACACATTCCGTTAAGTAGTCATGGCAAGAGAAATAATGAAAAGACACAGGAAACCTTCATACTCACTAGTGAAGCCGCTGGAAGGCAATGTGTGAACCATTGACAAACCGTATGACAGTGCGTAGGTAAGCAGACTAACCTTCAGTCTTGATATTATCCTGACTGCTCCTTGGAGCTCCCAAGAGCTTTCTCCGCTCAGTCATTAAGGATTGGCTCTCATACAAGTTAAATGGGAGGGACGTTTGTAGTTTTCCCCAAACAGAAGGTAAAGAGATTCCATTATTTCTATTCGATTTTACGCTATTATCCTGATTCTTTGTGACATGACCTTCTGTTGAAGAAGCAGGTGCATGGGGGGGAATCTGAGGCGCGACACCGCTAGAGTTAGTCCCACCGGATTTAATAGTAGTGCTACCCGATGAAACTTTTTGCAATACTTGAAAAATCTAATTGACAAGGAAGCAACACAGCAAACTGAATGCGTAAAAACAATGACTTTGCATTGAAAAGATTATAAAAAATGCCAAAAAAAGAATTGAATGCAATTTTCTTACGTCCTCATCCCGTGGGAGATAATTTCCTAGGCAAAGAAACATCTGTACAAAAATAGATTTATAATCTTATCAAACTGTGCAACCCTTACATTTAGAATCTTGTCTCAACAGGAAACACAGAAAAAACGCATCACACAGTGGGTGAAATCCGTGTAGACCATCAGACTTACACATTCTTGCGGGGAAAGAGATCGTTTACCCATGACTTCTTTGACGTATTTCTCTGGAAAGAAATTCATATATACAAGTAAAATGGCAGATATTTCTTTAAATAGCAACCCGCCTTGTCCATGGACGCCAATTAAAAAATACTTACCAATACAAAGTGCTTTTGACAAATTGGATGCTCGAACTTCCACACTTTCTGAACCCACGGCTATGTCTGCCTGTGATTTTGCTCGCATAGGACCTGCCCATAAATGCATCAACAAATCTCTGGCCTGCATTGCTCCATGGTCACGATGTGTGTTCTCGTAATGCCAAGATACAGCTGTTTCAGTCTTATGAACGAAAGAACCAGGAGTACGTTGAACAAAGTATTGAAACGCCTCAACAACTCGCTCTAACCAAGATGTATCTATATCCGCCAATTCTGCCACGAATTCTTTGCTCATCGGTTGTCTGTACAGGACACACACAGCTCTCCATCGTGTAAACTAAAGGCTCAGTATATACACATATCAAAGAGAGTGCAACTTCAGAAGATTTAGACGCAATGCTACCTCATAAAATGTCCATTCTCGGCAAATAAGTAAAGGTTTGGTATATTTCCGATGGCACGTTCCATCGTCTGTAGTTTTGGAATAAGAGAACGTACAATCGAAGTCCAGGGTACATTCATACCTCATGCAACAACTTTTGCAGGTTCAGAAAATGAAGAATTTCAAATAAAAGTGAAAGTTGAAACACTAGAACGCAGTCACAAAAAGAATTAATACTTCTACGTAGCAATAAACATATAGAAACATTACTTGGATACTTGCGGACGATACAACGAAGATGGTAATATTCTTGTCTTCACTCAAAGTCTTCAGTGCCGTTCTTACATGGAGAGGTAAATTCTCAAATTGAAATAAATCTGCCTCAATAGGTCGATGTCTCTGTGGAAATAGACAACCACGCAATCCTAGGATAATGAAGCAATGCTTGCCATTGAGAAAGGCTTGCATTGCCCTTTCTTTCGTTAGATAGGGTGGAATAGAGAGGCGTTCATGCTCCAAATCTTGTACTGCATGCTGCAGATCAGACATTAGACGTCTTCCCCACTGAAAATAAAAAATAGGGGAAATGAAGCAATGGCAAGCAAACAAGATTTATTCTTCAATATAACCATCTCTCTCACCATTTTCACATCATGTTTAAGAACGTAATTATAGGCGAACTCATGGCGAACAGATTTCTCCTGATAAAAAAAATATATATATATACGCCCAATGAAAGCGTATTTAAATAATTTACTGTGAAAAATAGTAGAATTTTCGGATATACCTGTGAGCATCCATAAGCTAACAAACACACGTATTTTGAATGGACAAAACTATAAAAAATTCCTTTTACAAATAAAAACGCTCCATAGATATCCCAAAAATACTCTATTCCATCGTTTTCTATTTATATAGGGTAGAAAGCTCGGCTTGATGAATAGTCTATTGCAAGCATTAAACTCAAGATATCTTTACGTGATCATTCATAACAAGAGCATCATGAATGGCAATGGCAAATGTATGGATATCCCATGGATTGACACAAAGGGCAGCGGCACCCAAACTTTGTGCAGATCCGGAGAATTCACTGAGGATGATAACTCCCTTGTTACTTTTCCTCTGACAGAGAATAAATTCGTATGCGATAGTACTCAGCGATTCTCTGCAGTCAAGAAATAAATTAGGGAGATTCAATGCATGTATTTCCAAGCATAGACATAGTTATATATATTTACCACACCAAACACATTTACAGAGAGTTTCAAAACACACACTCCCATCTGAGTGACTCATTTATGAATGCAGAGTTAAAAATAAACCCCAAGAAATTCCTCGTAAAGGCTAAAAAAACCATAATAAGATAACACTAAAAACGTCGATACCAACCGCAGACTCGTTACAATGGCGACATCAGCACAAGCATACAGTGGAGCCAATTCTTCTATTTTTAAATCCGCAAGTAAGAAATGTACAGGAAGCGCATCAAATGATCCAAATTCTGCATTAATAGCTCCACAAACTTCATAAACTTGAGACAAAATATTAAGTTGATCAGTAGATAATTGCTGCGTTTTAGATGCTTGGGAGGCTCTGCTGAAACCCTACAATACAAGGATAAAAAATATAGCCTTTACTCGGTTCTCAAAGAGATTTGCATAGGAGACACACTGGCTAGCCAGGCAGGCTTCATCCTATCCATATCATGGTCCATTCACTTTCAATCACTCTCAAGCATTCAGATTCCCAAAACAAAATGATTAAGATAAAAAAAACTACAGTAGGAATGCTCTAATATCTCAGCTTCCCTGCGGGAAATTAATAGGAACTCTAGTAACTCTGCGTTCTCACATCCATTTCTATCGGCCAAGATACGTTTATTAATTATTTCTATGCACCCCATGAATAAAAAACTGATACAGGCATGTTTGCTTACTTTGTGCAAAGCAATTTGCAGAAATAACACTTTCGAAGCCCAGGTTGGATGATTTGCCAAAAATTCATGAAAAGCCATAATTTTATGAGGAATTCCCTGAGTGTTGGCAGTAAGTACAGAAAGATTGAGCAAAGCAAAATGTATATAAATTGACATACTCACCGTAATAAAATAGGTATATACCTTCATTCATTCTTTAAAAACTTCAGCATAGACATACCCATAATCTACAAAGTTAATAGTTCTACATCATGTAAAGCCTTCAAATTACCCGCACATAAGCAAGTGAATCAATCCCTAAGATAATTTTCCGAGCTCCCATTTTTGATTTTAAGTCCTCCAATCGCTTCAAAAATTCTGGTATTTCTACTTCTCGCAGCCAACGATCGTTATCAATTCCACAAGGAGTGGAAACTACGCGTGAACCTGAAAAAACAGAATGGCAATCAATAGCACAAGTAAAACATGTTTTTAAAATCATGGTACTCCTTTGGGAAGGAAGAAAAATACCAGTTCCTCCAGTTTCAGTACAAGGTTCAATCCCTCGATCGGAGCATTCAACTCCAAGAACACGAGTACACGCTGTCAAAAAGTGACGCTTATATTGGAAGGAATGAAATCCAACCATGTTGGCACTCAAAACTCCACGCAGTAATTCTTCCCTTTGAGGCAAAATTCGAAACATCTCTGATGAGGGAAAGATAGAATTTAAATAGAATCCCACTTTTGCAACAGAATCGATCTGTGAAAAAACAAAATTCAGCGTCTGTTTATTCTTTTATACAACAAGCTTCCATTGTACATGCATAGCATGATGGCAAAAGATGATCCGTACTATTTCCAGTACTATTGGTATCGAAAAACTGACCTCTCGAACTAGCTGTGGTAGTAACATCAAATGGAAATCGAAAATAAGGACATAGTCACCCTCTTTATACACTGTTTTCAACACACGGAGAAACTCTTCATTGAGTTTTACATAACCAGACCAATCTAACTCCGGAAAACCAGTTCCTGAATCATTCGGACTCAAAAAACTTGTAAGAGTACATGATACACTACTAGGAGATGTCGTTACATTCGCTTGAGTTGCTGTTTTTTATTTGAAAACAACTAAAAAGTAGAGATGCAAACGCCAAAAGATATTAATTTTTTACAAGATGACCTTGCATTTTAATGAAAAAAGAGATTAAAACAATTTGGGGTAATTTGAGCAAACCTATCATACACACTACAGAAAAGTCATACCTAGGGGGGGGGTGTGATAATGAAACAACGGGCTCAGTAACTGCTCACTGTAAGTTTCCTTTCTAGCATCTTCTTCCAAAAATACAGGGATGCAATTTTTCCCCTTCAATTTGCTGGAAAGTGTGTCTTCAAGGAACTTAATTTCATCTATATCATCTGTAAGTTGATCGAAATTAAAAATTGGATCTCCAATAGTGATCTGCTGCATAGAGCCACCAATGAAGTTTCCAACATTCACGCAAAAATCATCTTCAACAACTGTCCATATATCATCACTTGAACAGTCATCAAAATCATTGGGAGTATAAAAGTCATTGCAAGCCGAATGAGGTAATGCTTTTGTAGTAACTACTTTCACTGCGTCTCCTTCGACGCGACCGGCAGTAAAATTTGGAGGAGATTTTGTTTGTTTTCTGGAGAAATTTTCATAAGGTTCGAGTTTGGGATGGAAATCTCCAGAAAGATTAGTTGGTTTTTTATTTTGTTTTTTAGAGGCATACTGGAGAGCTGCAGATTCATCATTGCTTTGAAATTCATCACTCTTATCTTTGCATAAGACAATGTCGGCATCCAGTGAGCAAGTTATATTCACATTTGACGGCAGCGCCTTGTGGCCAAGTTCCCTTTCGCTATACTTCCTTTTCACTTCTTGCCAATCTGCTTGCACAGAAACTTTGAAAGGAAGTTTCCGTGTAACCAGAATCACCTTGCCGGCAGCTTGTGTATCTAGGGCTGACGAATGTGTGGCATTTTCTACACCTGGAAAAAGAATTCCTTGTACTTAATCTTTAATTTCCAATACACAGTAGATGCATATGAAATTTCCAAAGAAAAAAATGCAAATTTATAAAATTATACAGAAAGTTGCAAACCTCTGCATGGGAGGGGCTCAAGCTCATTATTCAGAAAAGAATGCTGTCCCATCGGCTCCCCATGAAATGAGAAATAATCAAGATAAGAGGCAGGAAAATTTGAATATCGAGAATTCTGGCTCATTGTTCCTTAATCAAAAAGCGTTTTCCATACGGTTAGCCTAGCATCATTACAAGAACAAGCATTTACAAATTGACGAAAGATACAAACACTTGGTTAGTAATTGCGAGCTCAAATGCATATAATTTTGTTATACTCTGAAGGAGTCGTTAGAGAAGTGCAATTCACACGTGCGTAGCGAGCTACTGTTAAGGGATTCAGAAGCTTCCTACAATACAATTGGTTTCGAAAACTACCTCCATACTAACACATTCGGAATTAAAAAGAAGCGCTGCTACAGAATGCTTTCGGGTAAATATTACATAAATAACTCTTACGCACCAAGCATACATAAGAACTTCAAGAAGACTCTTGCATGAACATTTACGCTGCGGAATTGAAGCTTCCCAACAGTTTTACCATGTGGAGTTGCTTACTTGCTGAAAGTGTAATAAAGTTTTACTCATCATAAAAGCAAAAATATGCAAAAAATAATGCAGCACTTCACCACTATGTAACTTATAGCATATACAGTTAGTACGTTGGATTCTTGCCAGGTGCAGCTCAAACACTTGGTGGATTGAACAACGCAAAATTTCGGTCTGTCAGGTGATGCGATGCGCACTGCAATTTGCTGCTAGTAATTTTTACTTCGTAAAGCTGGTTCGTCGGAAATACTCCATCTGAATTTCCAAAGAAGGGAACCGAAAAGCGACGTGTGCGTTAAGTATAATTCTAGCAGCAAGCTATTGTGGGAATGATCCAGCACGAGTCAGCTCCGCCTCGCTCCCTCCACTGTTAATATTGTTCAATAATTTGTTGCAAAATAGAGTGAAATTTTCCCTTCTCGATCCTTTCAACACCATTTTTACAAAATACCCCTAGAAAATGTCCTTAGAAAAACAAAGCTGTGTATAGTGTACTTTAATTGTAGCCGCCAGCCTCTCAACGAAATGCTCCCAAGATGGTAAAAGTCTTGTCCAGCGTGTTTCAAATCATTCTTTCACTGCTTATGTTTTTCACGTATTACTCCGCATTCCGTAGTTTTCTTTTTCACGCAAATGAATTGTTCCTAAATTTTGAAGTTTACACATTCAAAGTCTCAAATCTTTTGAATGTGGAAAACTGTTAAATAATTTATGAGCTCCTACAGCTTTTGGATAAAATTACCAGGTTTTGAAGTACGGTGCAATTATTTTTAAATTTATTCAGTAACTTTTTTATAAGAAAGAAAGAGTGAGCTTTTCTCTAAAAAAATCTCTAGCAAGAGGTTGAATTCAATAACTTTTGGAATAAAATTGCACATACGTAATAAGAACTGATTTACTTGTTGATGCTTAGAGTGAAGCATGAGCAACATGAAGGCATTTCATGTCAAACGCTAAAAAACATGAAAATGCATAATATAGAAAATTAGATATTGTTTTCATATTGAATGTAATAAGTATGACACATAATTTTGTTCGATTATTGTAAAGCTGATACGCGTCAGAAAAGCCTGTGATTCTTTTATTTAGCATACTTTAATGATAACGGATTTCATCCTCTCTTGGTGCACTCCAAATGGTTCCTTTTTATCTTGTAAACAGCATTTTACATATCACACATTTTTGCCTTATTGGCAGCAAGAATAAAACTACCCTTTAAATAAAATAGTTATTTTTTAAATAAAAATTGTGCACGGTTACTCAAAGTATTGTTGCAATCCATAAATTCCGCATTCAAAAGAAAAATTTACACATAGGTAGATGGTAAATAGGAGTATTGATTTTAAACTATTTTTGATTATATACGAAACTTTATGTAAGGATTTTTATATGAGTAATCAGCCTTCAATGCATTCTAGATAACAAAATTAGCAGTTGGTTGGATTGTAGCGTTTTTTTCTATAGTTTAGGATATATACCGCAGTAGAAACACCAATCTAATTGTTTATCCGTAAAATGGCCATGCTTCTTACTCAGATTGCAATTTGAAAGTTAAAAAACTATTGAAACTCGTCTACACATCGTTTCTATTTTGTGCTCTCCTATGCATGCCAACTTCTAGTGTGATACAAATCAAAGTCTTAAACTACTTAGAAGTTGAAAAATCTGACAACTAATAAATATCTCCAGTTTATCACGTTATATCCTACAAAGATGCGGTACAGGTCTAATTGTTCTAATTTAACTTATAGCTAGTCGACAGGCTACCAAAAAACTACTTTTTTGCACTGGGTATAGGCTCTGAATTGTTTACGAAGGTAGTCAAGAGAAATTGACAAATTGAACAAATTTAATACATATGCTGAGTCTTTTTATGTAGGTAGAATATTGGAGTTTTACTCATGTATATGCAGAAGCTACTCTTATTTTTATTATGTTTAGAATCATTTCCATTTACGAGATGACACTTCATTTTAGGTTTTTTTTTTGTATTCTAACTAGCTTCTTCCTCACATATTTCAAGTAAGAGAAATGCAGTGATGCCTAAAATTTTTTATTATTTTCAAAAGGCGCCAGAAGCTGTTACAAAAACTACTTGCTTTTGCGTATGTAAGTTTATGTAAGGTAGAGATTTATTAAATATTTTGCTTTGCCAGAAAAGTTGGCTTTTACTTCAAAAAGGATGGAATGCGCTCTCTGAAATTAAAAAGACAGTTCATTATAGCGGTGAGTGTGTTTTTTACTAACAAATGCTAATTATGCGACATTGAATCTACGTTGATAATTAGAAGAAAATGAATTTTTAGCCTTGGTCAGATATACTTGAAGGCTTGGCTCTTATACTTAATTAAATATACTTGTGTTCGTACTTTGTACATCCACATGATGAGGAAAAAGAATAAAAAAATTGGAATAGCAATGTCAACATAAAAGCGGTAAAAAGTTGCTGTTTCTTGCCTCTGCAAGAAAATACTTCAGTTGGATAATGGCTTTATTGAATGACTTTGAGAAGAACTACTGTGTGACAAGCGCATGATAAATTGGCGGATACTCAGAATTTAGGAAAGTTAATCTTTAATAGCAATAAACGGTGGGGATCAATAAATGTGATTATAAAAATATTTTATGTTATAATTGTAAATACAACAAAAGAAACTTAAAATGAAAAAACATAAAGCTAAGCTATATAGTAACTTATAAAAACAGTAGCACAAAAAATTGTTGGAATTTGCAAATTGAATTGTGCAATCGTAGGTAAAGGATGCTGCTCCTCACGGAATGGCATGCTAGCCGCAAAAGAAATAGGATTTCTACACTGAAAACTTACTTTAGTCGACACGACAGATTATATATTCGGGAAGTAATTTAGGTTTTTTGTTAATAAACTATTTTGCTTTTATCCACATTATGCTAACAATCCACATAATAAATTATTTGAAATTTTTTTAGGGAAAGTTTTTCCCTACTATGGGAAAGCATTAATCATCACCATTTTGTCGAGTCATTTTTCGAAAACGTAGTCGTGTGTTATCAGCCTTTCCAGCAAGCTGAAATCCTGTTGAATCTTTTTTATTTTGTCGCATCACCACACTTCGAGGTTGTATCTACGAATTTGAATCAATTTTTGTAATCGTCACATCTATTTCACATTAAATATGCATTTGATAGTAAGGTATAAAAATTGCATTTTCTAACCCGAAAAGTTATTCTTGTTTTGGAAGATCCTGCACTATTCCTGACGATCACAACATAGGTTTTCCGCCCAATCCTCATTTCCTTTCCGGTAGCATTTCGTCCGGCTATTTTTAGTGTTATAAAAAGAGTTTTCGCTCATTATTATAAAAATTTCTTAAAGCAATGTGTGTTTTTCTATTTATGAAAATAAACACTGATGGCTTTTTTGATTTTATTTTCTTAGTCGACATAAACAAAACCAACTAGGCTCGGTACAAAATTGTAAATGGGTAGATAGTGAAAGGACATATTGCCGCTCTATAACTTTGACTTACCCGCAGCAGCACTGAAATTTGTCAATGAAGCCCTGTCTGTGTCGGTGCTAAGATCTTCCAAGTAGCGTGCGTCCATCTTTTCTACTTTAGCTTTAATAAATTCAGAGCTATCTCTTAAAGGAATAAATCCTTCAATAATCCCTGCATGAAGCGTATTTAACAAATGTATGGTGAAAATGCTCAAAATAGATAATTGCATTGTTCACTATCTCAACTTACCGGTTTTTTCTGAAAAAGTTAGTGCTGATTTTTGTGGAAGCCGGGGTATAATAGTCCATCTTAGCATGGACTTGTCAACCTGATTTGAGATTGTGGGTTCCATGCGAACATAAGTCCCGGGTTGAAAGGTCACGCAAGGCCGAGGGTCTTCTAATTCAGGTCTACAGCGCTTCGGAACAAGATACCTAAGCTGTTCAATTTGTATGCAATATATTTAGCATTCAATGTTCGAGTACGGACATTCATTTGTATAGCCACTACAAGTGTGTATTCAGCTTCAATATTATAAGCATGCTGTCTTTCAACAAAAAAAGCAGAAAAAAAATAAACCGACCTTCTGCGGCTTTTCCTCGCGTTTGATATGGGATTCTGGCTTTATTGCTTCCTGTAACTCTTCTACTTGCTGTTTTGCCTTCGACAAGGGATCGCCCATAATTTCCTCTATTTGTAAGCGCATTCTTTCCTTCACTTGAGTAATTTCTTGGCTAGCTCCAGACTGTAATCCCACCGCGCCGAGAATTGCAATCAATGTTTGAACGGCCGTGCTAACGCCACTTTTCAAGCTCTATTTAGCAATAATTAACAAAAGGAAGCGATTTAGAAACATTTATTTTGTGCATTTAGTTTTATCTTAGGCTATCGAATAACAATTGCCTAAACTCACTTCGAAACTTGAAAATGCAAGCCCTAAAAATGAGAAAAACGCAATGAGTCCCACGAGCACTCCTGCTAATATTAATAGCATTCTTTCATAAGATAATCCAACTTGTTCTAATACTAATTGTGGCATACAACGTCCGAATAAGACCTGTGTGCACAAAAAATATATTGGCTTTGCTTCCTTCAAAGAAATGTTGTGCAACGTTCTCTAAATTTTTCCCCTGAATCTGTTTAGGAATGTACTTTTTGTGATTCAGAAAATGAAAATCTTACTCCAAATCCTCCAAGTAGTTCAGACAAGGATAAAGTAAGATCATGGTTGAGATCCATTAAATCAAACATGCGCTTGACATCTTTATCAGGCATGTTTATTCTCATTTTCTGTATCACTTCTCTCAGCATGGCGAAACTCATCCCTAAATACAAAAAGGTGCCTCATATCGCTGAGTTATTTACTTAAGCAAGTCAATGTGTTTGTGAATCAATGGTAATTAGCTAGTAAATAAGCCGGCTTTTATTAGCATACTTGGTATAAGTAAATAAAATTACGTAGCGTACCTTTGACAGAAAGGTTAGAAAGGAGTACTCCAATTTCCTCAGGCTTAATTAGTCCATAACGGTTGCTTTTCCGTTCGAGAGTACTCAGGACAAAGTTTAGATGGTCATCGCTGACTTTCCATTGAAGCTCCAGCCTAATTAGTGTTCGTATCCCATCTGGCCACAAACCAGTCATGAGCATCCTAACGCAAGTTTAAGCAGTAGTTACTGGGCCATAATTTTAAAGGATTAGCAGGCAATGCGTTTGTTCGTTTTTACCCCTGTAGCTTTTCAAAGCTATCACACACTATTTATTACAAAACAACCATTTACCTTGGTAACTGGTGAGTTAAAGTGTCAATACTAGTTAGCCTTCCTCTAGTCGGATCCATACCAGTTTTATCCATTTCTATGCGGAGATACTTGGTAGGCACTTGCCAATCATGTGCAATATCAGGTAGAAAGTCAGTTATGTTTAGCGGATCTTTTGTCAAATCATCCCATAGAGCTCTTGCACCCTATAAACAATACACATAGCATTGTTAGAGCATGCTTTGACAATAGTACTTCCTCATTCTTACTTCTATAGAAAAAAAGCTGCTTTATTTTTCACGGTATTTTTAATGTGAAATGCTAAAGTTACAATAGAAAAAAATGAACTGATAAGAGTTTCTACTTCTTTGGCCTCACCTTTTCAGGGACAAATATCCCTAATTTGCGAATAATTCGACGAAAAATTACGTAGGTAACGTAACCACGATAACTTGTAATATCACCGATGGAATCTCGTGGTCCGGCCTTTTTACCTAAGGGTTATGGCAGAAGTATTTTTCATTAATGAAATAAATTTTACATAATATAGTGTGATCTAACATAGTTCACCAAATTGCAAAAGCGGTTGAAGATAAAATCTCAGAACACCCATTTTAATATCATTTTCGGAAAGAAATTGCTGAATTTCGTCGTAAAATTCGCTACAAATGATTATCCACATAATTCTGGAATGCTTATGTCCTACTGAAAGCCCAACTTTCAGCATGACTTTATGAAACATTTCAAAGGAAGTCATACGCATTCCCTGAAGTAAGATGCAACTTGGTTTGAAATTTTTTGCATTGAAGTTAGGCAAACATTTAAGGCAACAGCAAATGGCATTATGCTAAACTCTACATTGGTCCAGATATTCACTATTTCAAGACTGTGACAAGCAAATTTGTACCTCTTCCTGAAAATCGAGATTCATTTCTATGTTTGGTAATTGCTCGTTGAAGACGCCTAAATTTTCAAACAAATTAAAATAGATTTTTGTTCACTATCAGAAGATGGAAAATATAAGTGTTCTAATTGGTACATTATAACACTTTTTTGATTAACCTGTAGTAGCAATTCGTAGATACTGATTATTCAATGCCCCAAGTTGCATTATTCCTTCCTTTTGTCCTTTTTTTTTCCCCCGGAAGCGGTCTCGACCTTTTCTCATTTGTGATACTTGAGGTTGGAAAAGTTTGTGTATTTCACGTACAAATTCATACATCTGCGATTTCCCCATAAAACCTGGACAAGCTGCTGCGAGGCGGTTAAATGCTCGCATTAGGTTGGGTGTCCACACAGGATCCTTACGAAAGACTGTCCAGTCAAAAGTGTCTGTGACTGTGTCGTCTGAAGCAACACAGATTTATCCCTTACGCTTGTTATAAGTGAAACTACTATAGCAAGTATGTCAGTGAGCAAGAAGCTTAAGGTATTTTCTTACTTGCAGCGGTAATGTCGCATACCGGTGAACCCTTGTGAATCCCAAGTTCTTCCAAAGCCTTACTGTAGTCGTCACCTTCTTTTATATGTATACTACCAATTTTTAAATGCTGAATGAAAAGTGTTTACATTTTTTTTCTCATTAATGAAACATAATAATTATAGTAAAATTTAATGCTACAAATTTTAAATTTAGCAAAATTAAAATAGATTTAATTGCTACTTCGTCGCGGGTCTATTTGACTCTCTAGGCAAACGCTATGTTGTGGAAGAAGAAAATTTTTTTTGTCATATACCTGTAAACAAGCTACTACACCGGAAGAATTCAAACGATTATCTGTCAAAAGTAATATTGCTTCGTCTGCTAAATCAATAGCTAAAAACCCTGAAGAACTGCTTAATTGATTAAATACAGAGTGCAGCCGAATTAAATTATGATCTCGGCATGCTTGTTTTGCTTCCATGTCTTCGAATGTAGTAGAAAGTGCGCTTTGTTTAAACTCCTCTGAAAACAGCGGAAATATGGATTGCGATCAGGCATACTTGTTGAGAAGACCGAATTAAAAACTATTAAGGCATGAAAATAAGTCAAAATCGTGCAAGTAGTAATAAAAGTGGACACCTTATTGAGCAAAACTAACCTGAAAGCAGTTTGTCTAAAGAAGATTTTGTAATGAATTTGTTCCCTTCATAATCTTTGCTATTTTCATGGTGATGGATTTTCACTGCCCCGCCTGGTAATTCATCCGTATCTAAATCGATACCCAGCATTTGGACCAAGAATTTAAAGGCTGATTGTAAATAACATTTGTTAAAGTTAATTTGTTTATCGTTAAGAGCTTCTTTTTCAAAATCCCAAATTGCGCGTTTTAAAAAGCAGGGACAGGCGTTGCATTACCTTCAAACCATAGGTAATTTTCTGCAATATATTTGGCAACTGTAAGTATATGGTCAGCTGACAATCGTTGAGACCTAGTGGCAGTTTGTTTGTCAATGGCCTCAGAGATAACTTTTTTGCATTCATATCGCTTTGGAAGTAATAACGTTTGCTAAAAAACATTAATTTGCTGTGATTCTTCAATATTGTAGTTACGTATTTTCTACTTTTGCCAGAACAATTTTACCTCTTTGACTTGCCCTCTTTCTATAGGGACATCAACAATCTCTGTGACAATTTCCGAGTCCTCAAGGATGCCCAGAGTATGGACCATTTCGGTAAATAAATGCAACTGTACATTACAAATAGTATGCTTGTTTTTTAGCATTAATCATTTGAAAATACTCATCTCTGCAATGAGCGTAATTTTAATTCAACCCATCGACTTAAATTCCGATTTATCGTGTAGAAATACGTATATGTTTGTGGTAGGTGAATTGCTTTACGCAAATAAGAACTACTTTAATAAGAGTGTCTTGTTTGCTATAGATTGGACAACTACCAGCATTTTCCTTCAACCTTATATGAAAGAAGAAACGAAAAAAAAAATAGATTGCCTATCGCCCTCAGTAATAATGTACAACGAAAGTGATGGAGAAAAATTATAATTACTGATCGATGTGCTACATGTCCTATACGTGTGCACTCAAACACAAAGCTAGTCGAATCTCTCCACACATGGTACGGGGTAATCAACCGAATTCATCAAATAATTCAATTGTCTTACCAATACCTGGAACTGTGTAATGTCACCATTTATGGTATAAACGCATTGCTCACAAAAAAATTTATCAAAAAGAGCCCTTACTTGCAATAGTGTTTGCAGCGTTGCCTGTGACTTTGTTGCAATAAAAAACAGCTCTTTTATCGTGTCATCTGCTTCTATACGATATGTTTGGACGGCTCGGACAAATTGACTAGCTGTTTTGGGTGGAGAGGACTGAAGGTTAGCAGAATTGGCCCAATGGACTTCTCCCGAGGATAATTCAATCTGACTATTCAAAATTCTGAAAGGAATTGCAGTACTATCACTTTGGTTTTTTTTTCAACTACTACTATTCTCCATTTGCTAGACTAGGCAAAAATTCAAAGAAGATATATACTTTGTTTCCATCGACCTGCTTGCTTTTAGAGAAATTTTTTGCGGCATCACGTTGTCATAGAAATCAGCAATACCATTTCGTACGTTATTTGTTTCAAACATTGCCGCGTGTGCTAAGCGGAACTGCTTTGATAACTCTTGAAACAGGTCAAAGTGAATTAATTTCATCATATCAGTAAGATATTCCTCCTGAAAACATGCTTTTCTTTGATTAGATGCATTCTTGCAAGAGTAATGCAAACTTTGCACTTACTGATTTATGCGTAGTGTTGGACTGCTCTTCATAATTACCACTTGCTGGAATAGTTTCAGAATTAGAGCGGATTGCTTTTGCAGATGATAAAGGGACACCAATAAGTGTTTCCTTCCCAAAAGTTGGAGAGAGGAGCTTTACAGTGGTTTCCAATATTTTGGATGCGAGGAAGGCCACTGAGGTTAGTAGTTCATCAGTATACCTTCGAAGCGTAAAATTACTTTGTGAAGGCTTACCTACTGTTTGTTAATATCATTATCTGCAGTTAAAGTATGCAGCTTACTGTCCTCGATGTTCTTGCGTGCCGTAGTTGTAGATGAAATGTAGTTTTCCAGCATTTATGTTTGTTTTTATTTCTTTTTCTGCTCGCTGTGATCTTCCTATTGCCTCCGCTTCCTCCTCTCTCCACTGTACTCATTTTGTAATGTGCAATGCTATAACCAAACCGCTATAAGCCATTTTCTCATTGTAATGGCAGGAAAGAAAGTTTACTTTTGAGAAATTTGCCTTACTCTCTCTTCCTCAATTTCTTCTTCTGAATTAGATTCTCCGTAGTCAGAAGTAGATTCAATTTCAGATTCTATGTCCTCTACTTCACTCATTTGATCAAACTCCTCGTAATCAAAATCATCTATTTCATCAGGTCTTATGACTGGAAAAAGTTTTTCATAATCTCGGTCTAATTCTCCTGTTAGAAGTTGTGAATTAGGAATACATGGGGGAATGCAGCTAATCATGGCTTCACGAAATTCAAAATATGCAAATAATCACTTATCATCTCACCTGTTTGGAGGCTGTATATTTTTGTTAGGTCTTTCAGTGTCACGCCTTTCAAAGGAACAATGTTTGTATTTACTATGTCATTGTAATATTCGCACAGATCTGGCCACTTTTGCTGAATTATTAGTAAGGATCGTAATAATTTTGAATTGTGCTTTGAAGAGTAATAATGCTTGCTCCTTGTGTTCAATTCGAATGTTTTTATTTGATTTAAACAGTTAAAATACGATTAAACTTATATTTTCTACTTCAATGCCTACCTCTTCAAGAGAATATCCTTTCAGTTCAGAATGCATCCTTTTAAATTCTTCTTCATTGCAGAACTCGTCACCATCTTTGTTGTAGTAGTCGAATATTAATTGAACCTTTACAGACTCCTCCAACTCATCCGCCGGAGGAAATCGAGGCAAAGCAGCAATTGCATAACGGTAACATTGTCCTGACTGCCCTCTGCGCTCTAATTTATACCTGAAATATGCGCGCTATTCTCTTTTTACGAGGTAATTTTTTCAATTGGTGTAGACTTACAATAGAAGCTATGGCTCTCACTAGGATAAGACATTGAACACTTATACCCGTAACGTGGTCCATGTTTAACACCGTCTTGTAGCATTGCCACTTCCCATCCTACGAGCATGTCTTCGATTTTGGCCGAAAACTTCTCTGCTTCAGCAACCGTTGCAAGACGTACTGCAAGCATGCTAATTTTGAATCTATACTAGGCTCAAAGAAACTGCATCTAGAGCACAACTGTAATAATAGCTTTTGGGTAAAGTATACCAACCGCCAGTCGGCAGCCATGTTTCTTTCTCAAGCCCTTTTGCTTCTCCACTGTCTGAAAAATAAAACCCTTCCGAATGCTTGCTTGAAATCTTTTCGAAGACGAATGTGATGAACTGAAATTTTCAAACAAATAAAACTGTAGATTAGTAATGACTGTGCAAAGCATGCTTCGTTATCTCAGTATTGCAATAAAGTCATTTGCTTATTTCATTTGCACAGTGAATTATGTAAGCATATGTGGGATACCCTTTCTCGTTTCTTCTTTAATTTGCCTATTTCATTTTCCTTAAACGAAAATTGAGAAAGTAGCCGTGATGATATGCCACTTTTAGACTCGGTTAAGGACTCCATTTCGTCAAGCATTCCATAGTGCAAATCGCGACGCATCCGTAGTTTGCATTCCTGAATAAATGGAAAATATGAGTTACATTAAGAAAATTGAAAACTTCATTACTAGAGAATTGTAACTCAGTGCAACAAAGACAATCTGTTCCTAGTATTGTTGAGGTCTTGAACCCGCAATTCATCTCGAATTTTGTTGCGATAACTGAGGAGTTTTTCATCCGCATAAATTTCCATGTTGCTGGCGTAGTTTATGTGAACACTGTCAAACCAATGATCCAGAGCAAGTGAAAGAAGCAAAGGCATATTTTCGTCAATGAATTTGATGACTGCTTCCTGAAAATAAACAAAGGACGAGGTTATTTTAATTCAAAGTTATTGTCATGACATATGGGCTAAGAATAACTTGAGAAACTCAGGCAAAAAAGGGAGTGTAGCCGTGACTAGATTAAGTTTTAATCGCACCCTGGAAGTTAGAAAATTTATCCAAAGCATTCCGATTACAAACAAAAGTGATCCAACCATAACTGCGTAAGGTAGAAAGCTATCCGAATTAACAAGAGCTCCAAGTAGAAACCATAAGAGGAAGGAAAACGCAAAAATTAAAAAAAAGAGAGTGGAGATTATAATGAGAAAAACACCAATTCCATTCAAAACCTTCCAAATATTCGGCCTTTTTGTTCTTCGAGTTTGTCTGAAAAATTTAGGAGGTTTAGAAGAATACAGCCAAACAGTAATTAATGCAGCTCCTTTATCAAATTTTCTAGAATTAGTAAATCGTATACAAAGTCTTACTCAAAAATAATAGCAAATATTATAAACAAAATGTGAAGTACGCTGGCTGATATCACACATAGCCGAAATTTTCCAAGCTTCGACAATGACTCAACGTTAGACCAAAAGATCATATCACTGAAATGAACTTTTTCATGTAAACGATATACTTCTACCCCTGATTCCTACGCAGAAAAAGAAGGCATTTGTATAAAATTCATGTTAACATCAGCGTGTAATATCTTTATGTTTGCATAAAAACTAAAAATTGTAACAATAATGTAATAGGCAATACTTACAATTTCATAAGTGTCTCGAAATCCAACAAAATAGATGCATAATAACGGAAAGAGACAAAAGAAAAATATTTGAAATCCCATGAGGAAGAAATTCATGAGAATAGGTAGCCATTCAAACTCGAGATAATATTCCAAAACAGAGAGCAAACGGGTGATGTAGAGATACAAGGATAAAATGTTATCATTTCGAAGATAACGCCGAAGATATCTCTGCGAAACGTAACCACAGTGAATGTCCAAAACTCAACACGACTATGCTTTACCCATGTTAACACAATATTGGACAAAGTTTTGGAAAGATTTTGCTACTCTACAATCTTGCAGGAAATTCCATTATTCCTTACCCTTACAGGAAATTTCTGAGCGTTGTATCGTAAGGCAGCCACTAAATTGTGAGAAAAAAAGAGTTCTTTTTTTAGTAATGCAAGGTCGGGGCTGCACTGCCACCAGTATAAATCGTTACGCAGGATACAATTCTCAACAGTTTTTATTTTCCTGGAAATTGATCTGCATCACAATAATTGCTTTTTTTCTTTAGCTATAACTTTTAGACGCACTGTTTCCTTAAATTTCGTCAGGGGTACCTTCCTTACTTGTATACCACTACTCGTCTCTCAGTATCCCCCTGTCGAATCTCCAGTGAAGGAGTTGCTAAATCGCGAGCTTCACTTCTTAATAGTACCAACTTAGATTGAGTGCTAACCACGCATTGACCTAAATAATGTTTTTTTGGAAAAGAGAGTAAAACACTGAATTGTAACTTTTAGTTGTCAAAAGGGATAATTATCTATACTTTAAAGTATCTCTCTACCTGGGCAGTGTACTGCTTCAGCCGTTGGTTCAACGCAGAGTGTTGAGCGTAAATCTGGGCAGATTTTGATACTACTTTCTTGCACAGAATATCCTAATTGGGATAGTTTCCCTTCAGAAACATGCTGAATTTATGATTCATGAAATTTGAAAAACGAGTGTTGGTTTCATTACTTTTTGGAGAAGGCTGAGTCGGGTAGATTAATCATTGAAATTACAATTATATGTTCAGTTTAGAATAAATGAAAAAAAGTCAGAAAAATAAGATTGAAGCAGTGCCACGTGATAGTGTTATAGAGTCGCTATAGAATCTCAGAGACTTTTAGATAAAATAATTGTTAAACCATTAAAAGGGCACAACAAATTTTTGTTCTTACACATCATGAAGACTTTGTAAGTTCATTAGCTGCATCAGCTTTGATTTTACTCATGAAATGGGTCCACAACAAAATTCAATTGCTGGTAAGGATCCATTTGAACACTTCATTTTTGATTGGCTAACGCAGCTAGCAAGCAAATATTTTTCGGAGATGCCCTCGCCCGTATGACATAAATACCCGCCCCACGCAAGCTTACCTCCATTTCTAATCCAAAGCTACGACAGAAAGCCGCATAAGCAAATTCGAGCTCCGATAACGCAAGGGGTTTAATGATCATGAAAGCATTTGATTGGCAAATGCTTTCATGATGATTCAGGTTTGTGCAATGGCGTAACTCAACTTTTTCAATATACAAAGCTAAGTAAACAACTTGGCAATGCTCTTCAGGCTGTAAAGAGTGTATTTTGTTTTGTTTAGAAGAGCGTTCTGGAAAGTTCAGGTGCAATCAAATAATTCTCGTATTTTTGCAGTGACAGCACCTTAAAAAACGTATCAACATGCCAGGCATAACTGCCGGTATTGGGTATCGGCCTACCCCAATGTAGGGATGAAATCCATTTATTAGTTTCATGGTCAAATAAGTGCAAATATACCTCTTCAGGTATATTAGTCAAAGCATTAGACCATGCCCATTGAACAAATAGATCACCGCCTTGCAGAATAGGTTGACTGGGAGAATCTCCCAAGAAATAAGCCTGAAAACTCTCTTTTTGTACCCCTGAAGACGCGCAAGAAGTATTGAGTGCATTGTACAATAATTTAATCTGAAGATGCTGCCATAGCACATTAGCGAACAATAAAAGTGCTTTCATGGCAAATAAACCACAAATATGGCAATGTCTAAAAGACTTAGTGAATACATAAAAATTATGCAACCATCAATCACCTTTGTTTCGAGTCTTTCCTACGGCCCACTTGTTTGCTTCTATAGCTACATTTGCATTGAGAAACCTTTTTGCTGCGCAGATGAAAAATTGCACGCGCGTCAGTTGCTATTGTTTAGCAAAAGTTGCTACCGCAGCATGCTTGAGTGCAATAAAATTTTCTTTAGCATTTTCCTATGTCCTACACATATGAGTGGGTAATTTATACTGGGCCTCCACCTGCAATCGACGCGCTCACAGCAGCTTTCCAATTTTGAGCAGTTGTCATTTCAACGTTACTCTTCTCATTCTCATCAGCTACGGGCCCAGGAGCCCCTGGAAAAAATGTAGCAAAACTCTCAAATCAAACTGTTGCTTGGAGTGCGAAGTGTGAAACTAGATTAGCCCTTAAAGGTAAGTAGCTTATAGCACAGCAATACAGCTAAGCGTTTGGGTTAATAAATTATATCAGCTAGCAAACCAGTTTCGTCATTCCTGAAATCAAGCTGACTTGACCTTTCCTCTGCTTCCTTACGCAAGTTACTTAGTTCTGGTATAGGCTGAAACCCTGTTCGTTTCCGATGATGTTTCCGCTGTATGGTAGTTTCGAGATCCTCTCCGTCCGGTTCAGCGTGCCTGCATCGAATTCACAATAAAATGGGAGTCCCATACGGATACGAGGAATGTGTGATGCATAAGAGACAAGATTTTGTGGATTAATACATGCGCTGTAAAATATAGCTTCAACCCACCGCATGAAATAATTCATATCCCCCGTATCAAGTGAGCATTCTATCCTTCCCCAGGGCCCTCCACCATCGACGTATTCTAAACCAACTCGAAAACGTGCCTCCATTCCAGTATCCTGAAAATGGATACTCTTTGGTGAGTTTAGGCCGCAAAACTCTTTCAGTCGATCAAGTATCCCCCCTACAGAATTTTTTTCACAACGCATGTATGTGCTAGCTCGTAAAATACAAAGTTCGTAATGTAGATCAATTCATATTATCAGCTTTTTTCTTAAACTCCATTTAATTGCGGCTAAAATCTCACCCGAGTCATTTTTACTTTGTTCTCGTACTTCAGTGAGGGTATCTTCTGTTTTGTATTTTTCTCGAAGAACCCGATATAGATCATCAAAGCGGATATAGCCTATCAGCATGTTATTTTTTTCAATGAAATCAACAGTCATTTCACTTGGTGAAGGGAATGAAGAAATACTACATTTTTAAAAAAAATGAATATTTTAATACTGTGAAGATATCAGCGGGTTTCATACTTTGTAACGCCAACTAGCATCTAAAATAAATCTTTTCAGTAATGAAAAGTGTCCATAATATGTACCAAATGCAATTATTTGTCCCGTTGTACCCGATGCCACCTCAAATCCTATTACATTATAAGATATTCGATCTTTTCTCAAGATAAAAGCATTTTCAGCGGCAGAAAATTCTAAATAGGCCTGAAAAGAAAAGTTACAATTGCGACCACTGTGTATTTTTAATTTAATGTGCTAGATGCAAAAATAGAAGTAGTTCAGTGGTATGCTTACTTCTGTTTGGTTGAGGCCTTCTCCTGCAGTAGTACAAAATTTAGGATTGCCCTCGAAGCGAACCTGTGAAAATACTCGTCTACCCGTTTTATACATTAGTTCCTTTGCCTAAAAACAAAGCATGAGTCCAGGTGATATTCAACGCTTATCGTATGCAAAGAATCCACTCTATTTGGCTGTACCTGCTGTGATTTATATCCAAAAAAGGCTCTCACAGAATAGTTATATTTTAGAAATGGCAGGGTATGTTGAATGCTGCTGTCATTCATATTCTTCAATTCAAGGGGAGCTTTGGAAGTCTCTATTTCCATAGTTTCACTTATTTCATTATCTTCTTGCAAAAACTTCAAGGAAGAACGCGGCATACTATTTTGTTTGAATGTTGTCCTGAAAAAAATATACTTTCCTTGCGTTAGCATGTACAGAAACGGATTGTGAACTGCTGCTATTTTTTTAAGGCTTTTTTCTATCACTTTTACGTGCGATAGTGCTGATTGACTATTTTGTTTTTAATGTCTGCTGAAATTCCAAAGGTTTGCAATTTTAGGTCGTGCAAACGGATTGAAAGGTCGAAATGAGAAACTTGTTTAACAAACTTTTTAAGAAAAATGTCTAGCGAGGAAGTATTATAGAGGAAAAGCCGGTTTAGAATCATGCTAGATATATCTAAAAAGGAGAGTGGGATATCACCAACTACCACAGGCGACCACGACGACCGTTGAACGACCTATACAGTGTCAGCAAGCTAAATTGCGATGTAATGTTTGGGTTTGTAACTCTATGTGGCCACCACTGATATTTTTAAGTAATTCTATTACGCAAGTTTTAGAATGCTCAGGAGTACACATTACTTTTCCTTGAGAATTGATCCCTCCAGCGCGAATACGATAAGGCAAGAGTAATTCGAGTGAGTAGCTCTCCGATGTTTCGAGCTGTTTTCACGCAAGCAAATGGACATTGTATAAAGAAAGGCAACAATATATGTTAATTGCGATTATACCCTAAATTTTCTTGCGTTGAGCATTAAAATTCCACGCCTTATTAAGGTTTGTAAAGCAATGATTTAAAATTGAATCTGAGATAGTGATGAATTGAGTAAGGTGGACAAAGTATGAATTGCAATACCTCTATAATTCCTGGATGCTTGACAGGAACAAAGCACTGCTTTTGATTGAGCCCTAGTTCATGGCTAGTTTCAACGGTATTGTACGGGAAGTAGACAAAAACCTCTTTATCCATCAATTCTTTAGAGCTGTCAGTTTCTGATGCCTGCGAGCATACATTTATTTTTTTACATGTAAAAAAATAAAACTTTGAAAGCAATGTCTTTATATTTTTGTACGTACTTGATTCCAAGGCATCTGGGCAGGTTGAAAATGAACGTAAAAACGAACAAAACTGGCTTCTTTTTCTCCCTGGGACCATCTCAGTAAAAATCCATGTCCGGGCCAAAATACGGTTGAAACGATTAAATTCCACTCTTCTTGTTCCACCACTGCAGCGAAGAATATTCACAACATTACAGTACGGCAACTAAATGATTCTGTCTTTAATCACCAAGCAGATAGAATGTATTCTGTCAAACAATTAAGAGTTATCATCAATTTATTAAAGGCACTACCCGAGTGTTCTTGATCCAGCCTATGACTAGCTGTTCGTAAAATTCGTTTTTCTTTCTCATCCTTTAATAAAAGTGGTAATAAAAAACGGTGAATTGCAATTATAGCTGTCACTGCTGCAATGAATGAGCAGCATAGATTGATACCAATAGCAATGGTGAAATACCAGCTTTCTGTGATACTGAAAAAAAAAGCACTTGAGTTGTCCTTGATCACACAATATTAACAAAATTGAGTATATTGGCAAATTTATAAAGTGTTGTAAGAAAAAAATTAAAAATAATCAGTTGATTAAAATGAAATGCAGTTTTTTGTCTTAGTTACAACTAAATTGAACATTTACCCTATTATTTTTTTCTCAATCACATTATTTTTCAGAGAAAATTTGTATTCCCTCTCCTCATCTGGAGTCCATACAAACAGAGTGGAGCGGGATCGTATATTATGCAAGGCATGCCATAAAACCAGGAATGCGTCTTCTAGCATTTCATTTTCACAGAATAAATCATGAGGTGTCCTTCCAATGTTTTGTCCAAGACTCTTCTTACTTGCTTCTTGTAGTTGCCTCTGTAATAATTGTTTCATAAAAGCATTTGCCAGCTAAAATATTAGTGCTGCAAACTAGCGTAGAACGTTTAGACACATATGGTCTTTAAAACAGGATGGAAACTGTTTCACGGAATCAATTTTTTAAGTCCCTTACAGCTTCCATTTCATCACTTTGCTCTGTAGTTGGATGGAATATGTAGCTTTTCTTAATTTTTTCTTTTCCAAACAAATTGGCATCACTTGCGGGATGTCCTACTGTTTCATCAGTGAATAAGTCTCTGGTAGTGACCTGTGAAGAACGTGAATCCATCACTTTTCTTTCCATTCTCTGTGTATTTAAATTTTTCTCATTATGATAGTTAAACATCTAGTTGCTTTTTTAATTTAAATAATCGGTGCTTCTGCTACAATTTTATGTTTTCAAGATTCTGCAAAAGTATTTAGTCTCAAGCATATGAAATAGAGAACCTGGCTGGATTTTTTATCAGACACTACATTAGGACGCTTTTCCTCTTCCTCAGAGGCGTTCGACAAGGTAGAGTTTAAGTCATATTTCGTTGCAAGCGCGCGATTTTTTGCTAATAAACGGTAGGTAGACAACGAAGGTTTCCTACGTTGATTTATAGCATTTTGATAGACATCCGGATGATGTCGACAGAAAAGCCCTAATATATGTATCTGTAATTCCAAATTTCCCAAAAGAAAAAATTCAAACATTTTGCAGCAGCACATCTGTCTTCGTAAAAGCAATGTTAGTTGTATTGTCTTCAAAGCATACTTGCAATTGTAAAACTCTAGGCTGCAGCATTCCCCCTGTTCCAACGATAAACCAGCGAACACTTTTCAAATATGCATTACTCGAAAGCAGCCGCCATAATCCGCCAGTAAAAGCATCACCAAGCGTCTTCTCAAACAAAATTATAAAAAGTAATTTATTATAGTGAACAAAAATAGAAAAGCAAAAAGCAAGTAATATTAATTTATTCAAGTCATGTTCTTTCTTTTTTTTACCTGTACAATCAAAGCCCAAGGAGCATAAGAATCTGCATTTATCCAATCCATCGCCCCACGAATTCTTCCTTCGGACAAGTTTGTCAAATGAGGGCTCATGAACTGTGCATTTCCTGCCCAAGTTTCTAAACTTGCCTATCGAGTAATACATTATAATAAAACCAATTCTGTATTTTCCAAATTTCAAGTATGTGTGGAATCTATACTTCAGTGATACAATGAAAATCTGGTATGGAACAAAAGAAATTATAGTATATTAAAAGACAGACTTTTGATATCTCCTCGTTTTGTGAGAGACTGGTAGCATAAAGTGGGCTTTCTTGACTTTCAAATATAATTTGTATGGATCTGAGCTTTGCAAACATGTGATTTATATCCGAAGGGTAAAGTAAAGCTGTACTTTTTCCTGCAGAACTACTCATTTGTATTCCACCTGAAAATATTGCGAGTGATATTGAATTATGCATCTTCTGTTCTAGTAGACTTATACGATGATTGTCATTCCCTTAATGACTTATAAAATGTGCCATTATAAAAAAAGCAATTCTGATAAGCTGGTTTAAAATTTAGTAATTAATCAATTTAACAATCTACATCAACAGAAAAAACTACCGGTAGCTCGGAAAAGACAATTTTGAGGACTGTTATCGTTCATTTGAATTAGCAAGGGGTGTTGAGATTTTATTTTTATTGGTGCTGCATTACTTGAAATACGAACAGGATCAGAAGAATAATCAGAAGAATTACCATTAAGATAAAAAGAAACTTGACCGTCTCCTAAAAACATATTTAAAAAGCAGTTTTAAAGATTAGAAAATTTCCTGATCACTTGCATTAGTTATCAATGCATTGCAAGAAGAAAATGAATAACAAAATCTTGTACAAACCACATACCAACAGATATTGATATCAGTTTTGATTCGATTGATTGTAGGTCAATAAAAGCGTAAAGTGCCGATATTGAAAATTGGCGGGTAGCACGTAACAGAATATCGGAATAAATGTCAACATATCTCTCTACGGGTTCAGAGTTGATGATTAAGCTATCAAAATAAAAGTCTGGATTCAGGTTAAAAGTGACAATGCACTGAAAATAACTAGCAGAATCCTTCATTTGCATAAAAATATGCAAATTATTTTGTAAGTCCCATTTCCAACCTGTTAAGCATTAATAAACGTTTAGTTTCTTAAAATCTTGTTAATTATAATTGAAAATATTAAAGTTTTGCATAATTCTATGCTTTTGTATTGCCAATAATATTCTTTTACTTTGCTTAGGCGCGTAAGTATTTTTTTCAACATTATTAATAGCAGTAATACAATTCAAAGCATTAACTAAGAACTGCAGTTGCTAATTCAAAAATTAAGGTAGCTTAAAAACATGCAAAATAAATTTACATCTTACTATCTGAATGAGTGGCAGGTGCTACCGCTTCTACGCTAGGTTCCATTAAATGAATCCAGCCACGTAGGTGCAGATAATTTTGCTTATTCTTGGATTGAACAAATCTTGTAGCACAATTCCGTAAATTAAGCGTTGAATTTAAGCCCATTGGCAAAGGTATAATTGTTGAGATAACGCTCCTAAAACCAAATAAGTGATTCAAAGAAAACGAATCATTTAGCCTGCTTGGTAACTAAGAAAAATTATGTTGCAAAAAAAAGCTTGTTTCCCTCAAGCATTATTTTTTTAAACTTTGTTGGTAAGACTATGAAAGCATTTCATAGTTTTGGAGCAGTACTAAATCATGATATCTGTACAATTTCTGCAGTACAACCACCTAAATTTTACCGTTTCCATTGGATAAGACCCAAAGCCAAAAGTGAGACTAGCACCCCTAGGAGACATATTATAGAATACCAATTGTACGATTTCATAATTAGAAAAATTGGTATACCTCGAACAATCGGTACGTTTTTCATAAAGTCTGTTCCTTGCTGTCCTGCAAATAACAAACGAGATGCTCAATAATAACTGCGAGCTAAGAAGTATTCAATTCTTTACTTTAAATGGTTGACTCATTTACAATACTGCGAGCAGCTAAACAGCAAAGACATTCCAAAACAACTGTACAATTCACACTATTGCACCTTTTGTTTCTTCAAAACTGTTTTCTTGATTGCCACGACTATTGTTTTGTGCTTTGTCATTTTGAAAATCCACCAAGGCATTATCAGATTTTATCTCTAGCTCATGTGAATATTCATGAGCACTTATACCGGTTCCTGCCTTTTTTTCAGCCTCCCCAAATTGTTCGGAAATCCCTCCTTGATCTGTTAGTGGTTCGTAATCATTATGGTTGCGCCGCCCATTGGCAAATCGAAGCGAGCGAATACGAGAAATCATGGCTCAAGCTAAAATAATTTCGTTATCCAACGCGCGAGCATTTTACTTTGGAATTTTAATGACACTGTCGTAGCATGCTCCAGCTACCGCTGCAATAAAGCATTACTCCAAAAAATTTGTGTTGAATAACCAAATACTTTTAAAAGACGATTTCTGTAAGTACTACTAAAAATACGATGCGTCTGTGAATGTCGTCGATGTGGATTGAACTAAAATAAAAACCAACAAGAATAAATGATTGCATTAGATATGTTTGAACCGATCCCTTAAATTGTAATGCCATGGCAAAAAAACATGGCACTAACTTATGTTGGCATAAGCAATTTCAACTAGTGATACAGATGTGGGGGGTTCGAAAGCAATTCTAGTATGCGACATGTCGCATGTGCTACTTTTTGTACTCTCTGATTCATATATGGAATAATTTTTACAACTATAATAATGCATTGATGTACATGAAAAAATAAAGGAAGTTATTCATTTGTAAACATTAGTGTATAATAGCTTGAAATTATCACAGCGTTAACAATAATATGCAATGCCTTAATTTTATTCCTGCTAGGCAAAGCACTTTAATTAATATTTTCCCTGCTTACTGCAGACATGTAAATTTTAAATAAAAATCATTCATGGAATATATTTAAATATTTATTAACAGATAGAGTATGCCGTAACGTTACTAAGGTCCGCTCGTATGGGATGTTTGTACTCGATTTTCACTAAAAAAAATTGAGAAAATCTCTAAGACAAGTTGTGAACGTGGTGTTTTCTGTGAGTCAATCTAACAAGAATTGGTCACGCTCTGCCAGTCGTATACTAAAGACTTCGGCTAAAATAGTTCTTTTAAGTAATAGGATATTAAATAGGTTGATTCTCCTAATTTCGTAAGGAGGGTATTTTTTCTAATTCGTACAATGAACCATAAACTTACTCTACGCTAATAATTACTATTTGCGGAACTAAGTAAAAGAATAGAAAAAATAAAGTATTCATTCCTTCATGCATCTACTTAAAGAACCTAAAGAATACTTATTATTTTAATTTTCCGTTATTGCTGCCCTCTCATTCTCCTTCTCAAAGATGTAGAAATAAGTGCATCTTAGTTGCGGGAAACATCGGGAAAATTGTCCCATTATTTCGATTGTTCGATATTGCGACTCAATGCTGTTACATCAATTTATATGCATTGTGATACCCTTTTGGGGGGGGGAAAACAGGAAAACTGCGGATTGTTGGCTTAATTAATGTAAGAAAAATAACAACATAGTAAAAAGGTAATTTTGATAACGAAAAAATAATTATAGCAATATAAAACACTAATTAAAATATTAAGAATAGGTAGTTCACTCAGTCATGATACCACTGTTACACAAGTAGTTGTTTTTAGTTTTATTTCCCACACACAATATATTGTATAACGAAATAACGGATAAAGGCGGAGTGGCTATTTCGGTGACTACGAACAAATTATTAACTGCATGAAAATTGCATGTGGAAAATTACTATCATAGTACAAAGATAAAAATGTGCATATCGAACACTCCTTTTATGAAGTAGTTTGTTTCCTTTAATTACAATTTGAAAAAACTCATATAATTACTATTGTAAGCATTTCTCAGCGGTTTGTAAAACTATGCAAAAAGTCTTGAGGGTGATAAGGAATTTTTAACGTTTTGTCTGCCTCAGGTGATTTATAGAGTAGAGAATAAATTAAAACTTTTCAATCAATAGTATGGACTAAAAACCATGTAGTTAAAATTTGTGTAACTAAATGTAAAAGCATGGTTAAGAGCTTACATAATAATAAAAAATATTTAAAAGAACACATGGTTCCCGCTTAGAGAGTGCAAAAAGTTACGAAAAATATGCAGAACTAAGCAATTTCACTGTTATATTATCCCTGAAACCTCTTTAATCAGCAGAAACACATGCATGATATCTGAATTAAAAAAATTCATTATCCCTATGCTCAAGAACAATTGGATCAGCAAGTGTTCACGTATTTAAATTAACAAGGGTGCTTTATTACAAAATTACATAGAAATAAAGCATCCCTTGACATACATTATTGAAATGTACTCTGGCATTACTAAATAAAACTAAACAATTTAATAAGGAAGGTACAACGCAGACATTGAAGTTACCATTTTGATACACTATTACTGTTTTTGTAACATTAAAATAAGTAACAAGATTATTTTTTGATGAAGAATAGTGAAAACTTTACCGAGAAAACATTAAAAATGCTCAAGTTTAAAAAATATCCGCATACTATCAGTTTTATGATCTTGTCAATTTATTAATTTATGGCTTTTTCCACAGTTTTTCTCTACTAAAGGCTTACATTTTCATCATTGCTGTTTACTTTAATTTTTATGGTATATCCATCTTATTTTGTTTGATTTAACAAGAATTTTATTGCTTTCAATTTGCTTATCCTGCGCAACGAAATTTTTTTTATTTGACATTAAATTAGTTGATGCACTATGCTTTATTTTTTTAATGCGCAGTATAACATTGCAAAACGTAGTTATGCAAGAACCTCAAAGATAGGATCTAGCATGCAATAGTTTCACTTAAGTAATTCACTTGATTTAATAATAGTTTTTGTTTACCAGCAAATTTACGCTGGATTAGGGCGAGTGATAATGATTGAATTAGTGCTATTATGAATATAAATTTTTTACTAATCGAAACGTTTGATTTATTATGTTCTTTTTATAGTATGCATTGACGAATGTGTATCCATATTTTATTATTCAATACTTTCTCCATTGTAAATGTAGATTATTTCTTCGTAAAGTGATACGATCCGTGTATCCACTTATGCAATTTCTTTGAGTAGAAAATGATTTTGTGAAAGGCTATGATAATTTTCTAGAAATTTCTTTACTGATGCCGTAAAGCAGAATGTTTCACTAATCTTTAAGTGACCACTAGTGGTTTCTAAAACCAAACCTTACACCTTTAGCTATTAGGACAGATATAGCAGAATCGGCGAGAATATTCAGATTTACCAGACCGTAGGTTACTGTCGTGAAAGATGAATCGATGAGAAAAACGAATAGAGCATAGAGGAGAATTCAGCAGGATCTACTCATATTTCTGCATCGTTAGGTTTAGTTAGTAAGACAAGTCGAGATGCTAACGCGCTACACAACTCTAGTTGTTTTTTCTGATTCTGCTTTTCGTAGAAGATCCAACAAAATTCAAGTAAAAGGAAGTCTGATATATATACACCTGCGTTAAAAATTCGCTAGGTTAAATAATAATTTGCTTAAAATAAAGCTATTTAAAAAATATTGATGAACAATCAAAGCCATGATTAAGGATTGGCAAATACAAATGGTTTACTATCCACCCGATTGCATTTAGTATAAGAAATGCATTTTCTATTAGAACTAACATCTGAAGTCCAAAGTTGTGTTATATTCATACTAAATGTGAAAATGTGTTTATGTAAATTACGGTTCTTTACCACTCAGTACGATTAATACTCTGCTAGTGTAGCAAGTTAATGCTTTCCTTTCAATTCTTACTACTTATCAATATTAATAATTTTGTGCAAATAAGTGTTAACAGCAAGGTGATTTTAGATTGCCCCAGCACAGATTTAGCAAACAATAACAATTTTTTTGCGACTGACGAGGAACCAGTAAGAGCGTAGTTCATTCAAATTTAAATGTCAGTTTTGTAAACATAGCGTTTCTGCTTTACTTTCTAGAACACAAATACAGTAGTAGAATTCTCAATAGAAAATATTTTACAGTTCAGCTAAAAATTAACTATATAACCTGACGTGTTTCCTTCTTATCGCAAAAGCGTAATGTTGAACTTTCTTCATACTAATTTTTTTTTGCACTGATTGCATCATTGAATAGAAAATAAACTTTCATTCCCAAAAATTATTGCCTAAGGGTAACATACTTAGGAACCATCTTTTCAATGGTTGACTTTGTCATAGTTGTTGCTTCGACAGTCGTTTGCATTGTCGCAAAATTTTTCTTTCTTTTGCAAATTGCATTATCTGAAATAGGACACACTAAAATGAAAGTTTCAATAGTAAAGTACATTGAAACTCGAAGCTCCACAGCTTGAATGCTTACATTGTTCAAAGGAAGTTGTATTATGCGGGGAAAAGAAGCATTTTCTTGACAAGATTAAGCTAATGTGTGGGATGATAAAATAAAATTTACAAACTATATCAGTAAAACTGAAGCTTGGAATATGTCTATCTGTGATTGTTCTAATGCTATTAAATGATGGATAGTGTTACTGCAAAATTTTAGAAGCCGTAAAATAACAGAAGTAAAACCACAATTTTAATTAAGACCCTGAAAAGTGTTTTTTGCACAAAAGATTGCTACAATGCTACTGAGCTGCTTTCATCACGTTTTCTCCCAGCTGCCCAATTTTATCTATAAAGTAAGCGGAAACAACAATGGAAAAGCTTAAAATAGATCTATTATTTTAATGTTGGCTTTATCCCAAAATTTGAATTGTGCATCTACAGTATCCATCAAAGCATAACTAAGTGGATATTGACAAAGTGCTAGTAATGGTCAGAAGAGTTGTGCTTCCTATTACAGCACGAGCGAACGTGGTGTTTTCTGTGAATGGTTTCTACTAGAATTAGTCACGTACTTCCAGTCGCTAATACGAGAATCCGACTGATTATACTCTTATATTCTTTTATGCGGAAAGCCGCTTAATAGATTGCTTCTACTCAGTTAACATGAAGGGCATTTTCAACAATTACAAAAGAAATAATATAATTTGCTTTACACTAGCAATTACTGTGTGGAAATAATAAGGAAAAAGAAAAATTATACGCTCCTTCTATTCTGCATGGAAGAACAGAAAAATATAATTTAATATTATATTTATTCCCCCCCTCTAAGAAAATGGTTAGTGCATCCTGATTACAGGAAAAGCAACAAGGAAGAAGCGCTATTTCCAATTGCTGTACTGCTGTGGTGTTCGATGTACGTATTTTGTTTTGAATGTAAACCACAATATCTTTGAAAGAAACTGTGGCTTGTTGATTTATCTTAAATTAAAAATGAGTTATGCATTCAAAAAGTAATAAAAATAAAAGTAAAATTGTGCAATAAAATAAAATAGGTACTCCATGTTGCTATAATTTCATTGCCACAGATTGCTTTACCTTGATCAGTAGTACAGGAGGGAAACTTGTAGTTTTTCTACTACTTTACAGCATATTCAGCATTCCCTCAGTTATAGTACCACTTACTTCTATAATTTCTGTAATATCCCAGCAACGCAACAGTGCCATTTTTTGTTTAATAAATCCCTGTAAGACTACCATTATTGCTGCAGAATGTATTGTCGTCCCAGTCGCTACGCCTTACCTCTCGATTTGTTCAAAGAAATGAATCCACGAAAGACACATGAGAGTAGCTCGTATTGTCTAAAGAGATGCATTAAACATTACTTGAAATTCATTTTAGCATTCATATCTACAAACATCGTTACTGAGATTTTCTTTTACATTTACCTTTCGCATCTTTTATCGTGACTGTATATTTACATTTTTCACATAAAATGCTAACTGTTCCATATTCCTCAATAGGGTTAATAGTGGTCATCGGATTTTATTCTAACGTGATAAAAGAAATCTCCAAAAACTGAGGCTTATTAAATTTTAAAGATGGAAAGCTTGAAATTTTCTTTAAATGTTGCCAACCTCAACCTTAGTATAATGCTAATTCTTCATATGCGAAGTGCTTCAGCAGGTTTTATACTTATTCGGAGTGATAAAAATGATAATAGAATTTAGTATCATCATGCTCATTCGTTTGTAAAGGATATCACTAGGAAAGCATTTTCTCATTGTGTTTTGCGTGTAAACCTTTGTGAAAGGAATGGTCGTACTCTTCAACTAAGTTAAGTTCGCATGCATCAAGTAAAGGCCAACCGCACATGAGATGAGAGTCCGACCCCCTACAATCCGAAGTACGTTTACACTCGACTCGGCAAGAAGAAACCAGAGCACAGGATGCACACAATTAGAGCGCCGTTACCCTTGATTATTCTTCATTACAGTAGCATTTTTCTAACCAGCTTTCTTCGCTGTTGAGAACTGTAGAGCTTGTTAAGTTGTTAGTTTCGTCTTCTCTTCTTTATTCTCAAATCAATCTGTTGAATTTTGGGATTGACCCTATTATCTGCAGCGTCTTCTCTTACTTTGCATTATGGCTCCTCCTGACAATAAAGGTAGAATAGAAGTATTATCTGTCTAGTAATTCAATAAAGATCATTCATAAAATAGTACCCTCATCTTCCCAGTTTTCCCCATTTTGTCGAGTTATTGAGAAGCAGTAGCTCTACCTAGCTGATATTTTATGCTTTGCATAGACATGTGTCCGTATAGTCTTGTATTTCTTGTTGAATATATTTTTTTCCTCCTATTGTGCGATGAGTTATTCTGTTTTATTTGCTTTTTTTTCCAGCTCTTCGTAAGGCTGTGGCCACTGGGAAAGCTGTGACAAAATCGAGTGCTTTGAAAAAGAGCAAAATACGAAGAAATGTTCATTTCTTCAGGTTTGTCATTGATACCTTGATTAGATTGTTTTGCTGACATTTTTTTGTGTACCATTGAAACCGCGCGAGATTATCTTGGCTAGCTTTTTTCAGCACCTTTAATCAGTTGATATGTCTTGGCTTATGGCCAGATGTAGGCTATTAACCTTCATGCTGGTGCTACAATAACGCTCTATAATTAGCGGGAAGGTTTTTTCTTAGCTGCCTTGCCGTCAGTTGGAAGCGCAACAAGGCACATTTCTCACTTCTTCTTTTGTACATCTTCTAATCTTGTAATTAAATTTGGGAATTTTTTTGCTTGTACAGACCAAAAACTTTACGAAAAACACGAAATCCTAAGTATCCTAGGCACTTAAACGTACAATACGGTAAAAAGGCAGATCAATACTCTATTATCCGTTTTCCAGTTACTACTGAATCTGCAATGAAGAAAATTGAAGAAGGCAATACACTTGTATTCTTGGTTGATACAAAGGCAACTAAAAATACCATAAAGGCTACCGTAAAGCAACTCTACGGGGTTACTTGCAGTAAAGTGAACACTCTTATTCGGTAAGTTTTATATATTTACTGTTGCAATTAATCTGATTATGCTTTTTGTCCTCTCTTACAAATTGGTTTCTGTGCTATGCATGAGTATTGTAATTTTTGTTTGTTTTCAGTCCGGATGGTATGAAGAAAGCATATGTCCGACTTACAGCGGATCATGAAGCCCTTGATGTAGCGAACAAGATTGGAATTATTTGAAAATTGTTTTTTTTTATTTTGATTGGGATTGGCTGCTTATATTTTTTACTTTTTCTACTTGATGTGCGCACGAACAAATACTTATGGGCGTCTTCTTTTCTGTTAACTCGATAACTTTGTTATCAACAATTCATCTAGCCCGCCAAAAATCTGAAACTTTTGTAGAGCTTTCACAAAAGTATGCGTAAATCCAAAATAGATATTGCTACATTACTATTGGAAAAGTTTTACTCCCGCGGTAGTGTAACTTGGCAGTGAATATTTTTAAGGCTAGTATGTATTGCTATACCGTAAAGCAATGTTGAATTTTTTTCATTCCTGTAATTGCTATTATGAAATCGATATCTTCCCCAAACAATCTAAAGGGCAACCCCTGAAAGTGTACGCTTGAAGATTTGACAAAATGCAACACGAATCAAAATGTAGAAATCTCACGGCAAACCGCTGATAGTATCATTCAATGAACAAAAAAGCTGTATTGGAATGGGGACTCATCTACTTTCATCCTGCTTTTTTGTGAATGACAGGCGACGGCAATGGAGAAGCAAAGTGAGAAATGCATCAAATAGTGGTGCTCAGAGGAAATGGCGGAGATCGACATCATACAATGTTATTTTAGAAATAGGGGCTCATCTACTTGCATCCTGCTTTTTGTAAATACGTTTTTTAGTGAAGGTGACGGGAGATGCCAATGGAAAAGCATATTGAGAAATGCATAGTGGTCAATATTGAAGGAAGTGGTGGAGGCCGACGTCATACGATGTTATTTTAAAAATTCACCCTAATATCACGGGCCTATGGCGCAATGGTAGCGTGTCTGACTCCAGATCAGACGGTTGGGCGTTCGAATCGCTCTGGGCTCATTTTTTCTTACGATCATTGAAAAAATTTATAACAGAAGATTTCTTCCGCCTAATTAACTAGGTTAAAACTCTGAAATACTGTTCCGCAAAAAATTGCAACCTTATTTTCTCTACTTCAATCAGCAGTGTGCGGGCTCGAATCACGTACTGTCAATTCTATTCTCAACACAATGAATACTACGAAATTATTACTGCATACCTTGCTTTATTTTTGGAAAATTTTTTACTCTCTTCTTATTTTAGTCTATTATTAATGCTGTGTTGTTATTTTAGTAAAGAATGTTTATGAATGTTCCAATACCAATTTTCAAGGCAACGTGCCCGAGTGGTTATGGGGGTGGCCTGCTAAGCCATTGGGCTATGCCCGCGCAGGTTCGATCCCTGCCGTTGTCGAAATTGTTTTTTATCTGCTGCATTTTAAACCGTTTTCTTTTGTATTTTCTTTATGTACTAACGTATTTTTGTACAAATAGTAATGTTCCGTAACGAAGCTTCATTATACTAAAATATAGCAAGTATTTTTCTGCGCAAAAATTTATTATTGATTTTGAGCATATTTTTCATTCCTCCCAATATACTTGTGGAAAATTGATGACGTAAAACGCAGAGAGCGGTCAGTAACTTACAATTTTGTACTATACGCGAAGAGTATCATCAACACTCAAGAAACAGTCGTATTATATCGAATTTGTTTTATTGAGTTATTCATTAAAATCGACAGCTGCAGGATTCGAACCTACGCGGGCAAAGCCCAGTGGATTTCGAGTCCACCTCCTTAACCACTCGGACAAACTGTCTAACAAACAATTTTATCTTATGGATTGTCATATTATATATTGTATTCCGATATGTTTTATTGTATTCAGTCTCGAGAGCAATGAAGAAAACGCCCCGGTTAGATAATAAATTGAGACCAGGAAAAGGCATTCGATGGACTACTGACCACGCTGTAAGATTTTTGCATTTAGTGTTTTTGGTCGTGCCCTTTTGATGTAAAATTAATTGTCAGAATTTTGTATCCTGTAAAATATTGCATTGATGACAAAAATGGAGTATCTATAATTATTATAACTAGTTTGTTTAAGAGGCCCTACATGTAACAGATGTAGTACTACTATATTCTTTGCCTTTTCATTTTTCAGAGTGCAAAAACTTGCTTTTTTGAATCTTTCATCATAAACTGAATAGTAGAAAGTAATAGTACAACGCGTTAAGCGAAGCTAAATTAAACTTTACTGCTCCATACACTCCATAAATGCGAATATGCAGGTGTAGAATAGCTTCTGTATGCGCATTTGGGATTTCATAGTATCTGTTCTTTAATTCAACCCTCGTAACTGCGGGAGTCTTAAAATTTTGTACAAGCCGTTAAGGAATTCCCGGTTACATTAGTATGAGAGACAATGGAAAGAAAGATAAAATATGCTTAGACACTACGTAAAGAGTTAACATTGAGCTAGTAGCATATGTCCATACACGCAGAGATGACTAAAAACAGTGTTTACACCCATAAAAAGTGTAAGTGAGATGTGTAATAGCAGTTGAAAGCTGCGAAAACAAAGCATGATTTTGCTTGATCGTATATGAACGAATTAACGCCCCAATTTATGCTTACTAAAAATAGAAATGTTGGATTGCATCCGCAGAGAATTTCAATTGGAAAAATTCGTATTTCTGAAAGGATATCGAAGAGTGTATGCTGAGTTCACAAACATCTCTGCTTTCAATTGTCCTAACATTTTAGATATAGCTAAGCCACTTACTATGACAAGAAGCGGATTCATTTTGAAATCGATACTTACCGACGTGAATTTAGCGTGTTGTTTTGGAGTCTTTTTCAACGGAAATTTAATGTTTGTGTAACCAGGCGGTTCATGACCTGATCTGCCAATCCATAAATGAATTATTCGGGTTAGTTCATTTAGCGAGCGCGTAATAATTGAATAATCTGGAGGTAACATAAACTGTTCTTTTCTTTAAAAAGAGTGACGTAAGCTCTCGTTATTTGCTAATTTCCGCTCTTTGTATTGACTAAGAGTAACTAAGTCAACTTACTCGTCCATTCTCTGGCAAACTTCTACATATTCTTTAATACGTCATACGCACCCTGCGTACAAAAATGAAGTGAGGTATATCACTAATGCATATCAATACGATCGTGCATCACGCGTCAAAAATTACGAGAAAAGAAACACAAACTTTATCTCAGTGTGTCACTACTATGCTACGATCTTGCAGGTGTCCTCGAAGTTATATTTCACTCTCACGGAGTGAAGAGTTTACTTTGTTTACCCTGCGAAAATATCTCACGAAAAGATATAGAAGAATTTCAAAGAATCTCTAAAAAACATACTCTTCAAAACAAATATATAACAAAAAACGAAACTGAGCAAAAACTGGAACTTACCTTATTCTCAGTCTTCAGAGCATGCAGTGCTATGTACAGGATTGAATTAGCATTTCGTATATCCACGCTAGTCTCGTTAGAAATTGACATAATCGCTAGGTCAATTTGTCATTTTATCCTTTTTAGCTTAAATTAGAGATTGACTGCTAGGTTAATTTGTTTCAGGTAATAACATTATCTTTATGCATTAAAAAATAATAGAATGTGGCCATTCCAATAGTTAAAATGTGAATGAACTGCAACAAGGTCTTGATTAACAAAACAGTACCTGCAGTGAGCATTATGCCCGGTTCTCTAGCTGTTCAAAAATACCGCGTAAAAAAGATTCGTACTCACCGTAGGTAGTTCAGATAAGTGGATTCCATGAACGTATCGATCTCATCAGGGAGCGTGATCATTTTCTTCCAGTACAAAAAGAATCGCGCAGGCGTAAAATGGATTCTGCGCATGCCAAGACTTTACGGCGACAGTGCGGGCCAACTTTTCCTGCTGGTATTTTTAATTCGTCCTTCCGTATAGTCACGGAGGGAGTCTTGCTTTGTTGGTCGAAATTGAAACAAACAGAATACCTTTCTTCACCTTGATTCAGTTGGTACAAAAGAACTTTTCTGCTGCTTCCCCTGCAGTCTGTGTAGTACACTTGATTCCGTCTTACAGAATACGTTTCACTTATATCACTTTCCGGGGCACACTCAGTAATTTGCAACCTGCGTAGTCAAGATGATGACCAACTACCGAAACTATAAGAGTTGCGGGGAAAGTATCCTTACTTCTTTCACTTCTCACCTCTTCAGTAGAGTTTCTCAACTACGTTCGATGAGCGTTGCATTGCGTTGGACGGGGAATCATCCTGACCGAAAGCGTCGCACAACGCATGGAATTTGTCTGGACTTATGTTTTCGACTATATTCTGATTCTCCCTTCCTGAATCGACATGTTGGGTCATATTCTTCTAGGGAAGATACTACTGAGATGCTTAAATGCGTAGGAGTACCCAGTATTGAGGCTCTTGTCATTCAGACGATTCCTGCATCGATTCGTCTTCCTGCCTGGGAACAAGAGCCGGATGATCATGGCATCCCTACGAAGAGCGCTAGCGAGGATGAAATAACACAAAATTTGCAAAATTTAGCGAGCATGAATCAAATTTTTAAATCTTATATCGGTACGGTCCCTTGGAAATGCTTTTTGGTATCAAGTATATGCTTCTGTAGAGAAACTTGTTTCAATGAAGGATAAACAGAAATGGATGACATTTATTGTAGAAAACTCAATTGGATACAGATTTTTGAAAAATATTTTTTCTGCTTTTCAGGGATGGGATATCATGATTGTATACTTCCAGCAGTGATTCGACGTCATCTTATGGAAAATGCCACTTGGTATTCAGCATATACTCCGTATCAGGCGGAAATTTCTCAAGGGCGTCTCGAATCTTTACTCAATTTTCAGGTCGATTTTCGTGTGAAACTTCATCTTCCTCTAAGTTGTATGTTTTTATCAATTGCAGAGTCTTGCAAAGACTCTTTTCAAATGTACATATCTTTCGTTTTGTATTTCGAAGACTTTTTAATGCAGTGAGTTTTAAACGAAGTAAACTTCACTTTTTTGTTCAATTATAACTTAAATATGCGACATAAAGAGATTTGTGTGCAATTCTTAATGTTTTGTAAAGTGTTTTTGAAATATGTTCACGTAATTATATTTTGGAAATGATGAATGCAGACTATCGTGGCAGAACTCACTGGTATGGATATTGCAAATGCCTCGCTACTCGACGAAGCTAGTGCAGCTGCGGAGGCGATGAAGATGGTGCATAGAGGTGATAAAGAATTATCAAAGCGATGATTCTTTTGCAGATTTCGTTACCTTTATTCAATAGTATAGTTTATACTATATTTTGAAAACGCCAATTTTTATAAAAATGTTCTAATTCAGCCTCACGAGATAATCGAAATCTATTTTACATCTCGGATCAATTGCATCCTCAAATAATAGATGTTTTACATACTCACGCTTCGTCAAGTGGGATAGAAATAATTGTCGGTAATCATAATGATGCGGATTTCTCGAAAATGAAGAATTTATGCGGTAAGAGTTGCTTTCGTATTTTTCATCTCCTTAGTTTTATTTTCTGTTTTTTCGTATGTTCCGAATGCATGTTTTTCTTTTTTTTTATAGGAGCATTGTTACAATATCCGAATACTTTTGGAGTGTTAGAAGATTTTAGTAAACTTGGCTCCACTCTTCATGATGCCGGTGCGCAATTGGTTGTTGTAGCTGACCCTCTTGCTTTATGTATTGCTAAACCTCCTTCTGTTTATGGAGCAGATGTAGTAGTGGGATCAATGCAGAGGTAATTGATGATGGTGTTGTAAGTAAACCGCTGTGTGATAAATTTCGAAAACTAACGGAGTACAGGCAATGCATACTATTGCAAACATCAGATTTGGAGTCCCCATGGGTTTTGGAGGCCCACATGCTGCCTATTTTGCTACCTCCAAGTCTAATATGCGTCGCATACCGGGAAGGTACACTATAAACCGATGCATTTTTCGATGCATATCAGAATCTCATGTGCCTCAAATGACTAGGCTGTGAGTGAATGTAACAGAAATATCTTGAATACAGGATAATTGGAACCACGATAGACTCAGACAACAATCAGGCTTATCGAATGGCTCTGCAAACACGCGAGCAGCATATACGAAAGGACAAAGCAACGAGCAATATATGTACAGCGCAGGCATTACTTGCCAATGTTGCTGCTATGTATGGAGTATACCATGGTCCACATGGATTGCAAAAAATTGCTAGGCGAGTGCATTCCTTGACTGTGACGTTGCAGGTAAAATGCTTTAAATCAATCTCTTTTGTAAAACTCTTAATTTGAAAGCAGGGCAGTGAAATTTTGCCCTCTTTTGAATTTGTATGCGTAGTTTTTTTTTTAATCTCATAGTCGAGAAGAGGGTTATGAAAATTTCGCCTCCGTAATTTTAACGATGGGTCTGGCCTATTCTACTGCTTTAAAATAGATTATTTCGCATTTGGCTAGCTTGTAGATGTTATGATTTCAAAATTTGCTGCAATAGCTTTTGTTTTACTATTTTTCCTAATTTTGCTATGATCTGTATTTATTGAATGGCGTTAAGCAAATTTTATATGTGTACGACGTTGTATATAGATTGGACTTGAAACATTGGGATATAAGACAATGGAAACTCGCAATTTTTTCGATACGCTGGTTATCGAGACTAATCCCATTGAATCCCGAGGTAATTTTAAGATATCCTTTTTTGAGACAATAAACGCAAAACTATTCGAAATCTTAAGCAATGCTTGTAATTTATTTGCTGTTCCTATTCAGAAGTCATTGAAGTTATGGAAAGCCGATATATAAACATTCGTCCCGTAAGCGAAAGAATGGTTGGAGTATCCTTAGATGAAACGACAACTATTGAGGATGTAAAGACATTGCTTAGTGCTTTCGCTGAAGTACAGGGTAAGATTCCCTTTAATGTAGATATCTCTCATTTTTATTGGGTGTGTACTGTTGTAAAATTGCGTGTGCCCAGTATAAAAATAGTTTGTTATCCTTTTACATATGTAGCTAAGTGGACGATTATACAATGTGCAGATTGTGTTGATAGAGTTGTCATTATGGAGTAAGAAATGCCTAGTAGCGAGATCTCTACTTATGCCTTGTCATCTGTGTGTAGGTATTAATGCGTCTGAAGTTTTGTCATTTGATGGAAGTAAAAGTGATGGTTTACTCCCAGAGAATTTTAGAAGGATAGCACCGTTTATGCAACAGGAATGTTTTAATACCATAAAAACAGAGACTGAAATGATGAGGTGGCCTGCTTTGTTGAGGATACTTTAAAGGCTTCCGTCTGTATTTACTATTTTTTGTCATAGTGCATGCAATTTAATTTTACAGGTATATAAAATACTTAGAAAAGAAAGATCTGGGATTGAATACCAGCATGATTTCGCTTGGGTCGTGTACAATGAAACTTAATCCGGCTGCATCATTACAGCCAATTTTATCACCGGAATGGGCGAATATACATCCTTTTGCTCCGAATTCACAAACTAAAGGGTAAGGAATACATGAATGTACATTTTGAACTTTGATGTACATTCAAATCAAGATAGGGATATGTGCTGATTGACTGCTAACGTTATTATATACAGTTTTTTTAAGCTTCCTTTTTAACCTATTTGATACGAGTGAGAATACACTTTTCTATCAGGGTAATTCGTCATTGACTTTCTTTCCAGAGAAGTACTATACTGAGTGTTGATAGTGGTTTGGGGTAATTACTGGACAACTAAGCTACTCTTTTCTGAGGAACCTGTTGAAGTCTCTATCAATATGGTTATGAATGATTTGTGTGGTAGCTGTTTCGTGTGCTATTCATGAATGTACTGTGCAGCGGTAGAATATATTTTATCATGTAAATGGTACTTCATTGTTGTTAGGTATCAAAGCCTCGTTTTCGAATTGTGCAACTACTTGAGTTTCATAACAGGATTTGACAGTGTATCTCTGCAACCCAATTCTGGTGCTACTGGAGAATATGCAGGTTTATATTTTGTAGGGAATATGATCTTTGTGCGGATCTTTCTAAAATTCTTTAATCTATTATTTTTTATTTTTATGTATGCGCCTTTCTAGGCTTGTTGGCAATTCGTAGATATCAGGAATCTGTTGGTGAAGGTCATCGAAATATTTGCATTATCCCGAGATCCGCTCATGGCACCAATCCAGCCTCTGCAGTTATGGCAGGATTAAAAATACTGCCGATTGATTCCGACTCGTAAGTGCACCAGGACTGAATTGTGGTCTTGTTTTTTGTTGTTTTATGGGTTGGTTACTTTTATGCTTTTAAATTCATCCCCTGTCCACTTGAGATAATATGGCTTAATTTATTTACTGTAATATATATCATTGACACACTTCATGCTCGGAAGTAGTATTTTTGCCAGCAATTTGGAGTATGTCTGACGCATTGCCATTGCATAGAGTGGTTTAGAAGTATTCGCCCGATGAAGCATCTAAAAATGCTGTATCCTAATGGATAACGTACATTTTATATACTTGATAGAGTAAACTGTCTTACTATTTCGTTGATGGTATGAATTGACAATCTCCAATATCTTATGGCAATGAAATAGCCTACTGCTTATGGTTGTTACGCCTCTAGAGTCGTATTTATTATTCTGAAAGGCTTCTTTTCTGTTATTGAATAATACGCTTGCAGAAATGGTTGCATTCTTCTTGACCAACTAGAAGCAGTGGCTAAAGCGCACTCCGATCACTTAAGTGCACTAATGGTTACCTACCCTTCTACGTTAGGCATATTTGAAGAAAATATTAAAGAGTAAGCCGATGAATGCTTATGTAGTGGAATTATTCATGCGCTGGCATTACGATAGGTGTTTGGAACGGGTAAGCCATACTGTCGGTTTTCGTCTTATCTTTATCTTTTAGGATATGTGAAATCATACATCGATATGGAGGAAATGTGTATATGGATGGCGCTAATATGAATGCTCAATTGGGTTTGACCTCACCTGCATTTATCGGAGCGGATGTATGTCATTTAAACCTTCACAAAACTTTTGCTATACCACACGGAGGCGGGGGACCTGGCGTTGGCCCAATTTGTGTCAAAAAGCATTTGATACCATTTTTACCTTCTCATTCGATTGTTAGGCCTAGTCAGGATGTGAGGTCTGCTTATTAGCTTAAGCTGATGTAAGCATTCCGATGCTTCAGTGTATTGTAGGATTGGCTGACACTAGTGGAAATATTTACGTGACTGAAATTCTTCGTCTTATATGCTATGTAACTTATTTTATTCACATTTGTAGAGGTCCTTCTGTGGCAGCTGCCCCTTTCGGTAGTGCGATGGTGTTACCAATAAGTTGGATGTTTATTCGTATGCTTGGCCTTGAGGGACTCAAAGTTAGCGCTCAGTTTGCGATTTTGAATGCCAACTACATGATGGCTCGTTTGCGTCCGTATTTCAATATGAAATTTACGGGGAAGAATGGAAGATGCGCGCATGAATTTATTCTTGATGTTGAACCTTTCAAGCGAAGTTGTGGCATTCTCGAGGTATGATTTTGTTGCATTTCTGTTTGAGGCAAAATATCTTTGGCTTGTAATTATTAGTTTTTAGCAATTTTATTCATTTCGTAATATTTTGCAAGATTCTTTTACGAACCGATAGGGCATGTCTATAGTGTTTACTTTATCAAGACAGAAGAATTACTTTATATAGACTTGAAAAATGGCTCTATCAGTTGAATTTTGGAAGATTATGTGGTGCATGCGTGTCTTTCAAACTCCTTTTCAGGAAGACATTGCCAAAAGATTAATGGATTATGGTTTCCATGCTCCTACAATGAGCTGGCCTATTTCGTCTTCTCTCATGATTGAACCTACGGAGTCTGAAAGCAGGTTTGGTCTAGATTTATTCATAACTTGTTTAGGCTTGCATTTTCTTTTTACTTAAATATTTCAATTATAATGAATTTATTGATGATTGGATTTATAGCGCATTGCCCCTGATTATGAAAATAGAAATATAAGTAGTCGCAATTGTTCAAGTGATTTCTCAAATGAAAATTTTTAATTTTAATATATGAATAACAACTACTATGCGGAATGATGCAATTTGTTTTCTAGTAGCTCAAATTTTCATCTGCTAAACTTTTTCGTGATAGAACAATTAAGTGAGACTTTCTCCATTTGAAAAAACTCGATTAAACATGTTTTGGATCTATTTTTGCTTCTTCTATGTATATGCTCGCTATTTTACAGGGTGAAATAGTTGAAATGCGCATGTTTGTTTGGTTTTACAGGGCAGAACTGGATCGATTTTGTGACTCCATGATTGCAATTCGTGAAGAAATTCGAAAAATCGAGAGCGGAGAATGGGTACGATTTTGTTGTATATTCATTTCATCCCGCCCCACTGTTTTGGAGTTATATTCATTCTCTCATTTTATATGTGCAATTTGTACGTTTACAGCCTGTAGATAACAACCCACTTAAAAATGCCCCTCATTCGGAGCAGCACATTATCGCTGCCGATTGGAATCGTCCTTACTCGCGGGAAGTGGCTGCGTTTCCGTTACCATGGTTTGTTAGCGCACATAATTGCTTTGTGTGGTGAATGGCTTGGATTTTTGTCTTAATCTTTCCTCAATATATAAGCTGGTGTTACACATTTGTCTTCTACAATTCAGGATTGCTAGTAGGGGAAAATTTTGGCCCTCTGTAGCTCGTATTAATAATGCCTACGGCGAACGAAATCTTATTTGCACATGTGGCGATGTATCAGATTATTCGTAAGTATGAGATTATTTCTTTGGCATCATACGCTTTAGTAAGGGGAACTGTCCATTGCACGCTTCTCGTAATAAATCACGGCACTACTAATTGAGTTGAAGTAGTTTTAGCGATATTCCTTGAGTTACCATACGAATTGATTTGGTGCTGCAATCCTAACCATGCTACCATAGATTATCAAACCAGATAGTAGAGACAAAAGGGACTTTTTTAGATTTACTCAATTGAGGTGCGCAAGCAGCGTAAATAGCTACGAATTCATTTTATGTGCTTTTTTATGGCTATACCTAATTTTTTTGTGGATTTATCTGAAAAAATATTTTATAATTGGGCAATGAAATACTCATTGAAAGAACGAATGCCTCGTCCTTCCCCCTATACCTGGCAATCGCTAATGGGAAGCCAACCCCATTTTTTTTAAACTCATGCTCTCCATAAAATTTTGTTCAATGTATTGTTGCTTCAAAATTGATTTGTTTGCGTTTTGCTGTGTGATCTATCTAGTTTTAAATGTATAGTATTATAAAAATTGTATCTTCTTCATCGACACTGCGGCATTACAATATATCACAACTTCAGCTTTTTTATAGATGAGCAAAAGGATGGGGATATTGTGCTTGGTCGAGGCGGTGCTCCGATTTATTGAATGTTAAAACAGTAATCCATCCTGCTAGCAGAATGCTACTTATGTTATGGCAATAGTAACAGTATAGCGCAACCATCACCAATTAATTATATTGAAAGGTAAAGATTGTCATTGAAGATTTATCGCACTGTAATGTTTCCATTTCTAGTAAGTTACCTTCGAGAATTTTCATGGTTGAGGACTTCAGTAGTTTTATCTGAAACAGTATTGCCTCGCTCAATAATTTCGAAATGCGCCACAAAATTCTCAATTGAGGTGGAAGTGCCTCCACTCCAACTACTATTCAACACTTTTGCTCTCAGTTTACCATGCTGTGCTGTAAGCTGCACGTCGGTGGTTCCAAATTTATAGGAGCCATACTTAATTCTTTTCCATTTAATGTAGGAATTATGTTTGTTGTGCCACTCTTGCAACTTTTGATCGATGCTGTCACTCTTTCTAGAAACATATACATACAACGGGGTCCCCAGTTGTACTGGAGATGCTCTTACGGAAGTATTTCTGCAACGAAAGTATTGTGTCATTCTTTTTGGGCTACCGTCAAAATTGAGCTGTAAATTTTGCTGAAGCTTTTGGAAAGTCGGTTTCCTTATTTTCGTTGAACTGGAGTGTGGCACGACTCTTTTAAGCGTAACACTATGGCCATTAGAGGAATGAGAACTTTCATCGTCACTTGCAATAGATGATTTACTATCCATAAGTATTATAGTATCTTCAGGGGCATTCCTATTTGTATTCTTCGCCCCTTTGCTTTTTATTTTTTTTAACTCAGCTTCTAATAATCGAATTTTTTCGTCTTTCTGGACAACAATATTGCAAAGCCTTGTTCTCTGCTCGTCTTGCGATTGAAACAGATTTTTAAGGTCATCAGTCTTTACGGTAGATCGAGCTCTTATTTGTGATGAGGCATTACTGTTGAAATTATGTATCGATTTCTTGTCTTCAAAACTTGTTTCTTTGTGCCTTTTCAGTGTCGTGTCCACTTCACTTACTGGGCCTACATTAACTTCTAAATGCTGCGGTTTACTGTAACTACCTACATAATTTGGTTCGCAGTTGCAAGTATTGCCAGCGCCGTTAAAAGGGTCTAGCTGCCGTTGAAATGGAATTTGATTTTCGTGACCTGCATTGCTAAAATCTCGAATGCTTGTTTTTTCCCTTGCTGAGATATTTTTCCCGAATGCCTTACTGGATTGTGAGCAAAAGCTTGATGGTGGAGATATATCTTGATTGTTTCGTTTCAGCTCGCCATTGAGTAAGTGATTCTTACAAACTGTATCATCAAGACCACAACGGTTAGCCGTCTCTTGTCCCTTCACATAAGGAGTACTATGCGCAGTTCGGAGAAGTTGGGAGCTGCCAATATTGCCAAAATTGGGTAATAAATGAGGCATAGACGCATCAATGGCGCCCATTTCGCTAAAATTTAAATTCATATTTTCTACTGCTGTAGCAGTTTGACATCTCCGCGGATTCCAATTTCTTGACCAAACTCCTCCTCTCTGGGAAGAATTTGGAATGGTTGTAGTGACAAAGTTCGTTGTATCGTAGCTATCAGTAAGAACGGCATATTTGGGTAGATTGAATAGGGTATTAAATTTATTGTTCGGATCGTTAAAGGCGATTGTTCGCTTTTTTAAGGCATCATTTAGCTGTGTTGAGAATGTTGCTTGTTTAAAAAACGGAGATCCGTTCATAAAACTGAGTGATGACTGTAATGCGTCATCCTTTCCTGAATTGCAACGAACAGCATTACAAATTATATAAAGTATATACCATTCTTATTGTGAATGCAAATTTGAAAACTAACAACTTGTAAGTATTTCCACTTGTTAAGTCCATGTAAAAATCTGTATTTTCATAAGGATAATGTTATCAATCATTATCTCGTGTTAATGTTAAACACATCTGAGATATGCTTTTTGATGAATTCACATTATCGCACGACAGGCAAATTTCCTGGTGCATGAACTAACTCTCAACAACAAACCGTGATATGGAGAGTGATTGCTTTGTCCGGGAAAGGGGGGTACTGTCCGGAGGACGGGGGTACAGTGACCGTCTCCAAGCGCTTTATCAGAATCTGGAAAAGATATTTGGTTGAATGTTGTTGCCACTGTTGATGCAGTAGCAGCGTTGCGCATATCGTTGGGGCATACCGTTATTCTACCTACTTTTTCTCTAGCTGAATTATTTGGTGAAAATACAGGAAAATTCCTCCCGCTTGTAGAATACCCCTTGAGCTGCTGGGCAAAATCTCTATTCAAACATGTTCTATTTAAATTTGTTTGTTGATTACACTGTAATGGTAGAGATTCATTGGTAGAATATACTGATTCTCCGTGACTTTTAAATTTCTCTGCAGTTGCTTTTCTCTGTTTAAGGGCTTCTTCGTCAACGTATTTTTGCATTTGTGAAATGTCAGCTTCATCAGATGCACCGCGGAAATAACTAAAAATTTTTGCAATTGGTGGCTGCAAATTCTCACCCTTTTTCTGGTATAATTTATTTGCAGGTTTTTTGCGCGATGGGGCTTTTTGATGTTCCTCCGTCGAAAAACACATCGAAATCATTTTCAAAGTTCTATTTATGCAGAGAAGATAGCATTAATTTATTCCCCATAATCGTAGTGTACTCAATTATTCTGGGCAAGAAATTTCCTTGAAATTCGTTTGCCTTTTTTAAGAAATACCTAATAGACGGAGTTTCTAATAGTTAAGAAGCTTTTGAATATTCTAGCAACCTAGTTCGGAGAGGTAGACGAGATCTCTGAAAAAATCGGCCTGCATGAAAAATTTCATCCTAGTACCATACTTGCTGTACGTACAGCAATGCATACTGTTAAGTACGCTAATCAAAGTGAAACTTGGAATTGGCTCGGAAAAGAAATATTGCTACTGTAGAACTTATTATCCGGAGTAAATTGAGGAAAAATCATTGCAGCAGAGGACTTGATTGCAAAAATTTCGAAACAGGTAAGCACGACATTTTCAAATATAGAAAACGCAATTTCTATGGAATGACACACAAAAGTTTCTATATTGTTGAAAAATTTTCTAATACTGCGGATTAAGAAAAGTTCATCACATGAATAGGTTGGGAAGTAAACGCTTCTCACTAGAGACAGGATGCATCACCGTCAGCACAGCAGCCGAGGGGGCAAATGAATTTCTATAAAGACTTTAAAGAGTACCTATAGTTCATGCAAAACTAAATGCCGACAAAACAGGAATACTCGAGAAGTGTCAATATTTCTTCAAAATTATGCTTGCTACACAAGCGATTAGATAAATGATCCGCGACTATGTTTTTCCTAAATCTACTAATAAAAGGATTAGTAAAAAAGGAACATACAATTGCAAGGTACAGCAAGCCATAATATATTTTAAGAATTAAAATATTACCCTACTTTCATATGAAAGGCTTTGCCAAAAAGGAAAAATGTTTTTAGCGATGCAATGCAAGCGACGATATACGAATTAGTACCAAATATGACACTATAGAAATTTGATAAATCCAAACATATTTCACTTCGTAGAAAAACACGAGACTTCAAATACGTAAATTTTTAAAGTTAGAAATTATACTCTATAAGTAACATGATTAATTTATAAAAATAATTCGTAAGTTACAATACTCGGTATTTTTTGGAAATTCTAGAATTTCAAATAAAAGCAGATTAAAGACAAGGATAAGGTCGACATATTAGGAAATCAGATTCCTGAGCTTAAACAAGCACACTACTTCAAGAATAAAATGATACAGCTGGTTGCAAACTAAGATACAATAAAGTAGAGATAAAACATAAGTAAGATATATATACCAGAAAACAAAAACTTCGAAGTCAAAATATAAAAAACATCAATATGAAAAAAAGCAATCTTAAAGGCAATATCAAAAGATTGAAAATTCATGAGTATACAGGATACCAAAAAACAACATAAATAAAAAAAAAATATAGGAAGTAAAGAAAAAACAAAAATAAGATGGCTTCGAGTGAAGCCTGAAGTAATTGCTGAAGCTTTTGTTTACAAGCACAAACACATTTATAAACACAAAAACACATACATTGTCACCAGAATAGACAAACTTAAGCCTGGATTGCTTTTCTCTTGAATAATTGTGCAGCCATTTCTAGAAAAACAAGTTTATCCACCGAAACCATACAAGGTACGGCCTTGTCGTTTCAAAGAATAGACAATGTCCATGGCAGTAACTGTTTTTCGGCGGGCGTGCTCCGTGTATGTGACAGAATCCTTTATCACATTCTCCAAGAAAACTTTCAGGACACCACGAATTTCCTCGTAGATCAAACCTGAAATACGTTTAACACCACCACGACGAGCTAACCGCCGAATAGCGGGTTTGGTAATACCCTGGATGTTATCTCTAAGAACTTTGCGATGACGCTTCGCCCCACCTTTTCCAAGACCCTTACCACCTTTTCCACGGCCAGACATTGTTCTTACTATTTAAAATGCAAGAAAAATCAAGTTTTAGAAAGCTACTAAAGGACACGAGAATTAAAAAACAGAGGAATTAGTGAACAAACAGATGAAGAAGTTGTGTAGTACTGATGACCTAAAGACGTGAAAGAGCGTATATGCTCAGTGGGGGGGATAAAGGAGGTAGGATCCACGTGTGTAGGATGCGTAAGACACAGGGCGCACACGATGCTACTCAAACGAGACGCATATAGACATGGCTAGTAGATATTTCGATTCGACGAAGTGCTGCCGCCGATATGATTGAATACATTGATAGGCAACATGTCTTGCGCCCAAATTGTTACAAGTCATTTAGCTTTACTTTGTTTTATTGT
>JADAQX010001158.1:0-12765 GCA_015476325.1 Cardiosporidium cionae | reverse complement strand
ACCTCCTCCCACTCCACTTCTCTCTCTACCTCCTCCCACTCCACTTCTCTCTCTATCTCCTCCCACTTCTCTCTCTACCTCCTCCCACTCCACTTCTCTCTCTATCTCCTCCCACTCCTCTCTCTACCTCCTCCCACTTCACCTGAACACGTCGACCATACTTCGTGGCTCCTAAAGTAGGAATTCGACAGAGTGGCCATTCATGAAAAAGTTTTCCACCCAAAATCACCGAATTGGCTGGAAGAATACTTTCACAGAGCCACTGGCGAACAATGGGCCAAGAAAAAGAAGTTTCTATCGTTTTGGCAAGTTTATTTGTTTCTTCCACCAATACTGGAGGATGGGGGGTAGCTTCCTCTACTATGGCTGTCACTTCTCGAGGGGTGAGAGTGGAGGTCTGGAAGGAGGAAAAGAAAGAGAAAGAGAGAGAGAAAAATAAAATATAAAGAGAAGGAAACAAAGTGTGAAACAGAAATGTGGAGTATATTGAAATAGAAAAGTGAACTCACCTTGGATTTCTCAGAGAGAGGAGAAGAGAGGATATCCTCATCTGGAGTGATCACATATGTAAAACACTATTTAAACAAACGATGGATTCTCAAAACATGTCTAATGTAGATCATTTTTCTACAAAAAAATTGTAATATAAAATTAAAATATATCTACAAAGGTATATCCTACCGCTTTCTGAAGAGAGAGGATGGCTGCTAGCATGAAAGGAAGGGCAAGTAGAGATACTATGGGAGTCAAATTTATTATGAGGAGAAGGATCTTCTTTTGAGGGTACACCATTTTCTTGATGTTTTCCAGAAATTATCTTAAAAGAGAAGAAAAAAGAATATTTCTTCATTTAAAAAAATAATTTTTATACTTCCTTCGATTTCGGATAGTATAAAAGACGAAATTTCTAAAATTTGGGTATACTTCCTTTCAGAGTATATAAATGGATTTTTCGACAAATAAAAATAATAAAATATATTAAAAATAAAAACGTACATCGGATGAAGGAATAGAAGAATACGATGCATTTCGAGATTTTACTGTCGGTAGGACGTCTTCACTGCAAAAAATAAGTATATAGAAGTGAGTAGAGAGATGAGGAGGAGGAGGAAGAAGAGGAATGATGAAAAAGTAGAGAGAAAATATTATTATTCAAAAAGAAAGTAAAAATTTGTAGGAAGAAAAAGGGGGAAAAATTTTTGGAAAGAAGAGAGAAAAAAACGAAATTAAAGAAAGTATAGTAGAATAAAGAAATTTCACAAAATATATAAAATAACAAATCCTTACAACGTTGAAGTTTTCTTAATTGAAGTTTCTTTCGATTTATTTCGCCGAACTAATCGAAGAAATATAAAAAATTTCATCAGTTTGCGCCAAAATTTTGCATTGGATGTTCTAAAAAAAGAATTAAGAGGTAGGAACTTTGTACTGAGATTCTCCATATCTACAACATATTTCTATTACAAAATTGTTTATGAGAGAAGAAAGAAAACCGAGGAAAGAGAGAATCAGAGTTCACTTCAAAATAAATTGAAAATTTTCCTATGAAATGATTTTTTCAGTATTAAAAAAGAATTTTTTATAAAGAAATGCAATACAAAAGAGAAATACTAAAAAATTATCAATAAAATGCTATTTTCTTCTTTTAAAATTAAAATACCGTCAAAGATTGCTATCTCAGAGCCATTCTTCCTATTCAACAATTTCTATCTCTACCTTTTTTTCCACTAGATAATATCTTCAATTCGTATCTCAATTCTCTTTCTCTCCATTATATATAAAAATTCTTAATTCATTTCTCTCAACGCATTTCTCCCTCTCTCTTATTCTCTCTCTCACTTTATTCTCTCTCTCTCAACTCTCCCCCTCCTCTCTCTCTCAACTCTCCCCCTCCTCTCTCTCTCTCTCAACTCTCCCCCTCCTCTCTCTCTCTCAACTCTCTCCCCCCTCTTCCTCTCTCTCTCAACTCTCTCTCCCCTCTTCCTCTCTCTCTCAACTCTCCCCCTCCTCCTCTCTCTCTCAACTCTCCTCCTCCTCTCTCTCTCAACTCTCCCCCTCCTCTCTCCCCCGTTTTATACCGTTTTGATTTATCTTCAAGATTAGAAAGTTCTCTTTGAGTATTTCTTGGAGAAGAGGAAATAGAATTCACCTCTGCAAATTTTGCCATGAGAGGGAAGACTCTTTCAAAGATTATAAAAAGAAAACGATGCTTCTTAGTATCTCTACAAAATTCTTACAAATAAAAGAGATGTTTCTATCCCATAAGAAAAAAAATAGAAAAATTGAGATAAAAACACAAAATAGTGTTAACTATTATAACTACAAGATGAATATTCCAATCTGTTTTAAAAATCCAAATCAAAATAATATACAAAAATTAAAGAAAAAAGTTTCCTTTTATAAATAGGATACTCTTCATCCGTCTCAATCAACTTACAACTTACAATACATAATAGAGTTAAAAATAACATAAAATAATAAAAATCTCCCTTCACATCTTTTCTTTTCTAGAGAAAGATAATACAAAATAAGAGAGAAAAATGAAGAGAAAGCAATCAAAAGTTATGAAGGAAAGACTACTAAAAAAAATGATATCTCTCTGCTTCTTCAAATTTCAATAGAATGAATTCTATAACAAAAAATAACGTTTCTATAATTTTATAAAATTAAAAGAAGAATACTAAAGAAAAAAAGATTAGAATTTTACTCTTTTATGAACATAAAATCCCCCCCCCCAAAAAAAAGAGAGAAAAGAGAGACAAAAGAGAGACATAAATATATATATATAAATATAATATTGTTTAGATCATCACAAAAATAGATGATGATGATTATGATAAAAAGAAAATTCCAAAAAAAGGAAAAAACTTCATTATATATATCTCTTTAATATATACTAAGAAGAAAGAATAAAACAAATATATCCCATTAATAAAAATAAATAAAAGAGAGAATATAAATAAAAAGAAAAAAAAAATACCCTCAAGAAAGAAATTCGTAATTATAAATATAACTCCAAAATTGAAAGAGAAGAATTTACAAAACAAAAAAGAAAAAATATTCTTTTGATTTATTTTTTTTTTATAGAAAAGAAAGACACATCGTTAGAAGCACCCCAAAAGTGGAAACTAAAATAAAAATATAAAAAAAAAAAAATTCTAAAGAAAAGAAAAAGGAGAAGAGAATAAAAAAATGAATATAAAAAAAAAAAAAAATAAAAAAAAAAAAAAATTCTAAAGAAAAGAAAAAGGAGATGAGAATAGAAAAATGTATATAAAAAAAAAAGAGAGAGAGAGAGAAGAATCTATGCCATATATATTAGAAAAAATACATTTAAAATAAACACAAAGTATTTAATAAAAACAAAATTATAATAAAAAATCAACAATAAACACAGGATAAGAATAAAGATTTGAAAGAAAGTATTTAATAAAAAAAACAAATAAAAATTATAATAAAAAATCAACAATAAAAATCCTATCCCCTCAAGAAGAGGCGAATGAAGCCTACAGTGGCCACAAAACTACTCAAATGGATACAGGATTATCGTATTTATTTTTCTCAATAAAAAATCAAATAAAAATCCTCTCATTACTCTATTTTTGTACTTATCGTTCTTTGTAGCCTCTTCGTCTTCTCCGTCGCTCGGCGGTATAAATGGTCGAGAATAGGGAGGAGGACGAAAGGCTCGAAGGAGAGATGTTTTTCGTTTTTATTTTTCCTTTGCCTGCTTTACGTCTAGTGTGTCGATGTATCCACCGTTGACGGCCAAATACGATAAAATTCAGAGATTTAACAACACTATTATGAAGAATAGTAACTAATCGTGGACGATGGGTTTCTTTTCTCATGGAGAGAACTCAGTGTTTATTAGCAAATTGCAACGCATCCTATATGTATATTTCCTTATTAAAGGAGATAAACCTAAATATAGGAGCGTAAAATGAGAGAAAATAAGAGAAAATGAATCGCACACACATTTACAATAAAATACAGGAATTCCTCTCCTAGGATAGAATCAAAGGAGAGGTTAGAAGTGTCTCAGCAGAGGAGAGCGCAGAGAAAAACATATCCACAGAGTCTTATCAAAAAAACAGTAACCTTGTGGTGGGACGTTCAAAAAATTTCAAATAGGTAGACAGAGAGAGATGTATGGATAAATTCGTGGTAAAATTTACACTGCGGGTGCAAAATGGCATTCAAGTAAGAAAATCATCTTAAAATTTCCTCAAAGGAAAACAGACGAAGCAAAAAGCTTTGGCACGCACACAAAAATATTTCAGATAAGCAACCTACAACTACTCCAACGCTATAAGAATGCAATTCAGGAAAAAAAGAATAGTCTTTTGCTGTTAACAACACATCATGACTTTGAAATTTTTGTCAGGTAAGGCTGTTAGATAACTATAATTTGGGAAAAGATTCTGTTCGTTTTCCATCCCAACTCAAAAAACTGCGTTTGAAAGTTCCACAGTGACTACCAACATTAGCACTCTCCTCTTGTTCTCTTCTTCTGCTTGTTGTGTGAACAGGCATTACGTTTCCACGGTAAACTGGAAAAAAGGAACTTTCAGACACAAGAGGTAAAGAGGTGCGATAAGTGTATTTAAAGCAAAGTGGGCTCAGTCACAAAGTATAATGATTTGCATTGCTGCACGCAGTTTATTTTCCCATTTTATTAAACTAATCTTTCCCAGAAGAAAATTGAAACAAAAATGTTTGACTAAAAATCAACTTATTCTTATTACCTTCTGGATATAAAAAAAGAGGCCATTCTGTACGTGCACTTGTGCTACAGAAAACAGGAAATACTCTCTTTTTTGCGTTTACTTTAAGGAACGAAAGAGTTAGAAATGTAAGAAAATTCGCTGCATGTAATGAGGTAAAATCTTTGTCCTCCAGGCGAAAAATGTTAACAAAAGCGACACAAGAAGCGCAAAATGATCAACTATAGATGAAAAATGCATCACATCGTAAGTTAACATGTCGCAATGCGCTTTCCACCAGTCATGCAGTAATCCGGCTGTGACAAAATGTTTCCCCAGCGAAGATCAGCTGAAAGATAATCAGCGGGATCTCTGCTGTGGAAATAGATCACTACACACATGCTTGGTACGAGGACATCTCGCTGTCATTCTCGCACATATGAGAGCATTGAATTTCCGCCCTATCCCATTCTTTGCTGATTCCGCTGGTTCCTACGGAACTTTTACGCCACTTTGGATTAGCAAAACCGCAGCCATTCCTGTCTAATATTATCAGATCTTGTGATAGAGCACAATACATAGTTTGAAAAAACGGCAGTATTTCAGTTTTGACGGTCTGTGTGGAATCAAAGTTCTGTCAATAACCATAAATTGAAGACTGTTGAGACAAATTTTAGGTATATAGGGTACATCTTCAGTTATTGATGACAGAGGTTTACATTCTGTGCAAATGCGAAGTGGTTTATTATTTTCGCACAGAAGAAATGGAGCAAAAAACATAAAAAGAAGCATACGCTAGAGCACCTTTCCGGAAATTTTATAATGATTTCAGAGCCTCTGAAATACTGATGCTACATTTTCCTTATGAGTGAAAAGTGCTTCATCAATGAAACATTTGAAGAAACAGTTTGCATTCTGATTGACAAATGAAAAATGCGACGGCCAAATCGTCATCCTTTCACCAGGCGATCCAACAGGAAATTACAATGCACTTACAACACACGACACAACAAAATTATCCAACGTAGTATGTCACATTTCTCATTCTTCAAACAAACAAGATTTCGTGATGCGCGTTGAAGCAGAATACACGCATAATATAACATTATACTCCAATGATGAAAATCTTGCTCTTTTTTCTGGGCAAAATTATTTTATCTCCAGGTAGTAAGTCCTACGTTACTATCAAATAAAAACTAATGATAGGATTGAAAAGACAATTCGTGTAGTAGAACTCCAGACGTATCGAGTCTGCTGTTTTAATTCCTCCTACATGCATCACTTATACTTGTGCTCCTCTGATTCCCATTTCTTGATTTTCAGCACTTGGAGAATCAGTGTTACAGCGGACAGTAATGAAATTTGGGAATTGTCTAGATACAGGCTAGGTGAGAGTAACTTTTCAACTCTAAATTGGCACAAGTTTAATTTGAGCGGAATTTACAAGCAACTAAAGTGAACATCATTTTATTCCTTTTCATCCTTGACGAGAGTGGACGTTTTTTATCGTATTCTTTTTTATACTACAAACATAATCGAAAAAAAGGAAATTGCAATTTCCCGCAAAAACTTACACTTTACCTCGACGTATAATTTTTATATATATATCCATAACGTACTTCTCGCAGGAATAAAATATAAAGGAGAAAAAATATTTTTTGAATAGAATCTGGCCGTACCAGTGTATCATACAGTACTATACAGTATTATTACTCATAGACAAACAAAATTTCAAACTACAACGACTGCAAATCCTTTGAGCCTTACTGCATTTCACAGGCTTGTTTTTAAGCAAAAATTCTATTTAAATGTAAGGAAAAACAATGAAAGTAAAGGAAAAAAAACAGCAAAAATTCGATAGTCTATTCAACTGTTACAGCTCTGTTTTATCATCTTTTGCTAGAGATTTTGGGCCTTTAAATACTCTTCGCCTCTCTTGCAGGACACTTTGATCCAAATTATTCCGAAACCCCTGAATTAAGAAACAAATTGAAATACAGATTTTTGTCTTGAGAAACACATTCCTCTTCTCTTCTCTTCTCTTCCTACACGAAAATTTAACAATGCATGGATAGCATTTACCACCAACTATTTCTACCTGGAGAGTGCATGTCACTGCTTCAACATATCCAAGTACAGGTCTTAAGAGGAAGATGGGCAAGAATTTTACAATACAATGAATAGCATCAATAGAAAGCTCTCTCGGTATTAAGAAACGTGAGGCAGCAGAAGAGGCATTGCTGAAGCCTCTAAAGAAACAACTTGTAGCTTGAGAAATACCCTCTTGGAAATTTGTAGGCTGTCAATGAACAACGAATATACATTTTTTTTTTAATAAATAGAAAAACGTATAAGAAAGGAGTTAAAACAGAAGCATTACAAATTTCATCTACAAACACACAGCGTCTGTTAAAATAATTTTTAGAAATTTGATAACAGTGGGGTGGCCAAGGGATTTCTCTATTCCCTTCCCAGGCCTCTATTCTTCTATAAAAGTTGATAGCTTTTCGAGATTCAGTAAAAGAAGGTTACAGGATGTGGAATTCCAATATAAAATTCAATGTGTGTCTATTCTATCTTTTTCACACACAAAAAATAAAATCAATAAGAATGAAAAAGAGTACAGCAGATGTACAGAGGGGTGATGAAACTGTCAATGTGGAAGCATCCCATCGTCTACTTTAAAAGGAAAATACAATTTTTTTCATTTATTTGGTAAGCAAAATGTCTCGTTTTAACAGTGTTTTCTTCATCCTTCCATCATTTCTTTCCTTTATTTTCTTACTTATCACAAAATTTCTCTCTCTCTCTCTCTATACTTTTCCATCTCCCTCCTATAAATTTCTTTTCTTCTTCTACTTTACCTGAAAATAATTAGCGGAACCAATCTCGACTATAGACCATTCCTCTTCTAGTAAACACAAAAAAGAAAAGAAGAGGAGAAAAGAAACTTTATATATATATTTTTACATTCTTTTACATCCTAAAGGGCACTCTAAATTGCTTCAAAGAAAAAAATACGCCTCCCTTTCTCATTCTGCTTCTCAAAACTCTATTTTTATTTTTTTTATTCAAAGAAGAATATCCAAAGAAGGGTGAGGAATCCTCTGTTTCATCAACACACAAACATAAGAAAATCCACCCACTCTATTTTCTTCAAACTTCCTCAAAATCCCAAATACATAAAAAAAAATATAAACCCATGAAAAGTCTCAAAAATGACACACCTCTAGGATTTTCTATTTAAAGAAAATCAAATTTCTTCTATCCCTCCTCATTTACCTGAAAAAGAGATGTCAGAACGCCTTGAAGGGGAATGCGGTGTACGTACACCTCTTGAAAGATTTTGATTTTTCCCCTCTTTTGATTTATGCGTAGATCGTCTAGGATCAAAAGATTCAGAAATAGATGATTCACTCTCACTACTGCAACTACTAGAACTATTTGAGAAAGCAATCACATCCGTTTCAATAACACGATCTGTATCCAATGGACGATGAAAGAGAGTTGTGGGATAAGGAGAAAGTGTTCCTGGAGTAAAATGGCGATCTACTTTCACCAATAATCCATGGCTGGTACGTAAGGCACGTTCAGAGAAATTTCTGATTTAAAAAAAATAATCAAAAGGGATGAAAATTGGCAACTAGGAAGTGGGAGGGAGAGAGAGGAGGAGAGAGAGAGAGTAGAGAAGAGAGAGAGAGAAGAGAGTAGAGAGAGGGAGAAGAGAGAGGGAGAAGAGAGAGGGAGAAGAGAGAGAGTAGAGAAGAGAGAGTAGAGAAGAGAGAGAGGGAGAAGAGAGAGAGAAGAGAGAGGGAGAAGAGAGAGAGTAGAGAGAGGGAGAAGAGAGAGAGTAGAGAGAGGGAGAAGAGAGAGGGAGAAGAGAGAGAGTAGAGAGGGGGAGAGAGAGAGAGAAGAGAGAGAGAGAGAAGAGAGAGAGAAGAGAGAGAGAGAGAAGAGAGAGAGAAGAGAGAGAGAGAAAAAAAAAGAGAGAAAAAGAGAAGAAGAGGGAAATATAAAAAGAAATAGAAAAAGAGAGAGAGAAATGCATTAGAGAGAAGAAAACAATGAAATAAAAAGTAAGAGATGACATAAATATAGAGATATAGTAAAGCAATTAAGTGATAAGTTAAAAGAAGAAGCGAATGAAATACAGAAGGAGTAACATAATTACACCAACAACGTACAAACTTTCAACTGCACAGCTTTTGGTAAAACGGCCCAAAGTTTTTATCATTTGTAAAGAAATATATGCCGTTGCTCCTGTCCTAGATGAGTGGCCTTCGATAAGATTAGAGCAAAGCTGGCTGACTTCCATTACTGAAAGTTTTATCTGCTTTCCAATGGCATAAAAACTGTGAATAGGAGGAATGCTCGACAACCATTGCACAAATTGTTTTCTGAAACACAGCGTGTATATACACACTGAAAAAATCAAATTTTTTAATACGCACGTACATCACTCTCAATCCATTATTCAAAAGGAGGAATATAAAGACCCTATCCCCCCTCTTCCCCGCATCTCCTACTCCCTCCTCTCTCTCTATCGCCTCATCTCCCCTCGTTTCCCTCCATTTCCTCAACTCTCCCTCTATCTCCTTATTTTCTCCCTCCCCCTCTCTCTATAGCCTCAACTCTTCCACCTCCTTCCTCCCACCTCTCCCTTCCACCTCCTTCCTCCCACCTCTCCCTTCCTCCCCACCTCTCCCTTCCTCCCCACCTCCTCTCCTCCCACCTCCTTCCCTTTCTCCCTTCCTCCCACTTCCTTCCCTTTCTCCCCTCCTCCTCCTAACCGATCAAAATCATTAATACACAATTCAGCATATTGTGTACAGAGATCTCCAAATCCTTTAATATCACTCATAACTTTCCGTCGAATGGATAATTCTAAGCCTTCAACAGCACAAAATGTGGCCAAAAAATTAAGAAGTTCTCTTATATCGCCTTCTCGTATACCCACAGCATTCATAGATCGAGGTCGATAATCAATTTTAAAGGAAATGTTATCAATTTCAAATCGACGAATATAGCTAGAAAAGTTAATCAATACAGGAGGAGGGGTCCTCCTTGGCAGTTCTTTGGCTCCTACAGGAGCTTCTAAAGATACAGAAAAGGCCATCTTTCCTTCACTGGAGGCATCCCCTTGAGTTGGATCTGTAGGTGAAGGAGGAGGTGTTGTCTCCAGAGAGAAGGAGGATAGCCGCCAAGGCCGCCATTCACCCGGACTATCGCTCCGGCTACTACTCGTGGGGGGCGGGGGGTGGAGTGAGAGAGAGGGACGAGGGGGTATTTCCTCCCCTTCGGATAACACCGCAGTAGAAGAGGGAAAATAAGGAGAGGGAGGAGGCAGGGCATGGCCACTCGAAGAAGTCGCCCCCTTCTCTAAGTGAGGGGCCATCATCGATGCATGAGAAGGTGAAATGTGTGAGGCGGAAACAGGAGGAGAGGCAGACGTGGCAAAAGGAGGAGAAGAAGAACCTTTAAATGTATTAAAAGTGTTATTTTTAGTGGTTTCTGTAGCTGCCTTTAAAGAAATATCAGAGAATAATGAAAAGGAGGCAGTAGGTAGCTCTATAGCACTAGCAAATGCTAATTGAACAATAAAATCATCAAGAGAATCCAATGTACGTTGATCGAGAGTAATACGGAGAGGAGAAACTCCCAAACAAATCGAATATTCTTTTCGTAAAGCCAACACAGTCGGAGGTAAAGAAAGGGAAGGAGATTCTGTTGGGAAATAGCCAGTTTGGCCTTCATTTAGGAGAGGGGAGATAAATGATATCTCATCCAATGCACAATGCAGCATAGACGAATCCTAAGAGAGGAATGTATTACATTTGAGACAGCAGAAGATGATAAAGAAAAGAAGAAATAGAAGGAAAGAGGGAAAAATGTGTTGAGAAATTTTTATGAACCTAAAGAGTTCTATTTTGAGAAAAAAAAGAAAAAAAAAAGAGTATTTGAAATGCAGTGTTAAAATGAATTTTTTCAACAAAATTCAAAAGGAGAGAGTGTAAAAAGAAATCTTTTTCAAAATGAGGAAATTGTACATACCATCGTAGGAAAGAATTTCTCATCCGATTGTAAAACAAATTTATAAGCAGAGCAGGAAACTTGATCAATAATCTTCAAATCCTACAAAAAAATATATATAAAATCTATTTCTCCCTTATTTTATAAAGGCACAGCCCTCTCCTCTCTCCTATATATCCCTCCTCTTCTATCCTCCCATCATCCCAATGATATCAAAACATCTTTAAATTTCTTCTTCTTAATTTCTATTCGTTTGTATATCTTTTCTTCATTTCTCTCAATTTTAAGAAAAAAGAAATTTGCATTTTTTTATTTTTATAATTTTTAAGAATTCTTTCCATTCATTTTTTTTTTTTTTATACTTTTATTGCAATTAATACTCTCTTTGTCAATTTTCCTGTAAATTTGGGTAATGCTGCGGTGGGTTCAAACATATTGACAGCCACAGAAGCTGTTTTGCATACAATGGAAATAAGGGGATGTTTCCAACTGAAATAAAATAAAAATATAAACTTTATTTTTCAATATCTCTATTCTTTCAAATCATTCTATTTTAAATCTCCATTTTTTTTAAAAAATCTCAAATTTGTATTTTCCTCTTTTGTTTCTTCATATTTCAATAGAAAAAAATGAAAATTTTCACCTCAAAGTTGTATCTGTTGGGAAATGTGAGCCCCGTCGAAGACAAAGTTCAGCAGACTCACATTGACAGGCGATGAAAATATTTAAATCTTTTTCAGTCATCATTGGATTTAACCTTTAAAAATAGTTTAAAAAATATTTTGAAATAGATCATTTCATCTAAAGAAATGTATTTTAAAAATAGAAAGGAATTAAAAGTGAAAAGAAGGTATAAATAAATAGTATGAGAAAAAATAGAGAAAATAGAAAAAAAATTAGAGAAAATTAAGAAAAAAATAGAAAAAAAATAGAAAAACATAGAGAAAAAAATAAAGAAAATTAAGAAAAAAATAGAGAAAAAAATAAAGAAACTTAAGAAAAAAATAGAGAAAAAAATAAAGAAACTTAAGAAAAAAATTAAGAAAAAATAAAAAATAAAAATACACCATCACTATACAAAAATTTCCTTGCTATACACCAATGAATGGATTCTCTCACCATTGAAAAGATTTTTCTTTCGTTTTTTCAGTGAGATTTCCTTTTTTATATAACTCACGATGCATATATTGCTGTGCCTCTGCAACCTAAAATAAAATTTCATCAACATAGTATTTATAAAAAAAATATATACATTTCAATAGAATACCAAAAATAAATACTTCATCCATAGAATACATTTTTAAATAAAAATTCCATTCTAAGCATGAAAAGCTGCAAAAGAAAAATGATTATATTAGTATAAACTTTCTCTTTGCAATGATTACACACAAAACAGAAGATATAACACAAAAAGATGACCAACACCATAGATTGGATGCCTCTTTAGATATTTCTCATCATCACACATAGAAAAGAATTCCTTTACAATGTGATTTTGAATGAATTCTTCAATAAGATTCTTTTCGATATTGTTAAGTATATCGAATTTTTTCATACGTTGTGAGGATATTCTGCTTTCTCTTTTATTATTACTATCCAATGTACTACCATTACTCCAATCTCGCCTCTTTATCACTTTATTTATTTCCATTCTCTTTGTTTCTTTCTTTTCTATCTCCCACAACACATTTATATATCTCTCTCTTTATTCTCTCTCCCTCTCAACCCTCCCTCTCTACTCTCTCTCTCCCAACCCTCACTCTCTCTACCCTCTCTCTCTACTCTCTCTCTCCCAACCCTCTCTCTCAACCCTCCCTCTCTACTCTCTCCCTCTCTCTCAACCCTCTCTCCCAACCCTCTCACTCAACCCTCCCTCTCAACCCTCTCTCTCTCATCTCTCTCTCTCTACCCTCCCTCTCTACCCTCCCTCTACTCTCTCTCTACTCTCTCTCTACCCTCCCTCTACTCTCTCTCTCCCTCCCTCTCAACCCTCTCTCTCTCAACCCTCTCTCTCTCAACCCTCTCTCTC
>JADAQX010000233.1:0-63744 GCA_015476325.1 Cardiosporidium cionae | reverse complement strand
ACAGCAGACTACACCCTTTATATATTTTCCTCTTCTTTTTTCCTCTATCAAACGTACATGATGACAATGTAAGGCGTAGAGGTTGTGAGGGATAGATAAAGAATGTAAATTTGCCAATTTCTTGGCAATCAAAGGCATGATATTAGCATCACCCATCTCATTACTTTCAATTGATCTCCCCCATATCCATTCTTCAATTTGTCCTCCCTAAATTTAAGTCATAAAAGTAAAAAACTCAATTTTAAAAAAAATAGAAAAAAAAATTAAACATGAACAATAAAAGAGAACTATAGCAAAAGAAAGAATATCCTGAAAGGACAAAAGATGAATACTCAAAATTAATCAAATAAAAAACACATCTTATTCAGTATAGAACTTTCCCTCTAAAAAAATAAAAAAGAGAGTTACATATAATTCTTTTTACATATCTATTATCAAATAAACTAAATAAAAAAAAAAATTGAACAATCTTAATTTTATTTTTAAAAAATATATAAAAATAAAAAATTACTTAAGAGAATTAAGAGATACTAACACAAAACTTACTCTACCCAAAAAAAAAAACTCTTTTTTCTCTCTAAAAATTCTAATGAAAAATACAAAACTTTAAAACATTGTGTTTATTCCCCTCCCCCAAAAAATAAGAAAACAAAGTTTAGGTTTTATAAAACTTATAGGTTAAAAAAAAAAAGACACGTTTTGTTTTGACTTCAAAAACACACTTTTTCTATAGAATTACCTCAAAACGTGCATAGACTTTCTTTCCAATATCAAATTCTTCTAAGAAAATACCAAGAACACGTTCTCTATTTCTATTAATAATATGTTCTGTTTTAGGTCCTAAACAAAAAAAAAAGAATGAAAAAAATTAAAAACGTTAAGCAATTTCTTTAATAAAAAAAATTAATTAAACATTACAAAGAAAGATGGGGGGAAAGGGAGAAATAAAATCATCAGAAAATGATTAGAAAAAATAGTAGAGATATAAATGCTCACAAAGAATATGTAGGGGAAGGCTATATACAAATATAAAGGGTGGAAAAGAAAGAAAAAAATCTAAAGTGTTTATTTTTTTACAAAAAAAAATATAAGATTAAAGGTGTACATACCCTTATGAGGCAAAAGAAAGGAAAAAGATAATAAAATAAAGCGCAAAATTTTTTTTTGGGTTGAAAACTCTATAAGATGTGTTTGAATGGGTGATTAAAAAAAATTTGTATATCACACACAAAAGTAAAAAAATATCATAACGTTTCTTTATGCCAATAATACCATAATAACGAATCAAACATGCTTTCTTTGGTGTCTCTGTATGTGTGACTTTCAGAAGACTATTCGTAATTCCACCCTTGACGAGTGCCACTTCAAGAGGTGTGTTGCAAATTGAAGTGGGAGTCAAAAGAAAAGCCATAGAATCAGAAGAGTTAGGGGGGAATACGATAGCACCACCAAAATAATTAGGGAGATATTTTTTGAGCGTGGATAGTGCTTTGGGGAGAAGGAGGGCTTCAGTTGAGGAAGATTCGGCGGAGAGTTCCATCATTTCAAATTTGGAAAACGAGGAAAAAAAAGAGTACTACTAAAAATTAGGACAAGTAAAGACGATGGTAACAAAGATAAGGTTTTAGAAAGAGAAAAAAATGCAAGTTTAATGTAAGTGGAAAAAGTTATTACAGCCTATGCCACAATTTGTTTGGTAGACCTATGAAAAACAAATGGATGGAATACAACAACAACAAAATATGCGTCTCATTAAATAGTAAAGGAAATGTTACGTATTTCTTGAAAACACTCTCTTTCTTTTTTTTTAAGAGGGGGAGGGGGAATAATCCCCTTACGTTAATGCTATGTAGAAAAGCAAAATAAAAAAATACATCTATACAGTGTTGAATTAGACATGAGAAAGATTCCAATTTTTTTAGTACAGCAACTGCTAAACAAATGTAAAATCGCCTAATAATCCATCACTCACGTCGTGCATGAAAATAATAGGGCGTATCCTTTACTAAACGTTTGCTTGATTCACTTTTTTTTTATAAAAATTGTGCTGATTAAAAAGCCAAGGCATTCAGAAAGATAATGGAGTAAAAGGGAACGATGATAAAAGTTACGCTTTCTCCATTTGTAGAAATTCTAATTTCTTTATGTGGGTACTAAATAATCTAAACTATAACGTATTTACTTTTCTCTGAAGAATGCACTGTTGTATTTTTCTCACGTGGGTTTCTCAAAACGATGGTAGAAGAAAAATTGAGAAGTTGGATGGTGCTATCATAAAGTGTTTTTGTTGTGAGAAATACGTGCACCGCATATTCATATATTTAGAAGCTTACCAACACTCGAGCAGAACAAGAAAATGAACATAAAGTACGTGCTTAGTACAGAAGGAATACGACGAAAACATTACAGAGACAAGTAGAAATAGAGATTCTCTTTAATCCAAGAACTTTCGAGTGCATGCATTTGTAAATGCTTCGATAATACGAGGTTCACGTGTGTTGGTTACTTAAGAAAATAGAAGATTATACCAAGAAGCAGTCTCTCTTCTGCTCATTAAATAATTTAACAGTAAAAAGGAAATGTCACAGCGGTTGAAAAAGTTCATAAAAATGCAAAATAGCAGATGAAAGAAACATGGCGGTAACAATTCCTTGTGCAATCATATGGGGAAGGATTACCGAAATGGTAAACGTAAATTTTTCTTTCAAAGTTTCCGGTGCTCTTTGTAGCAATTGGACAATAAAACTACAAGCAAGTAAACGAATACACTAAAAAGTAGCTAACCAATAGATGCTCATTGTTTTTTAAGTTTTCGTGCTCCAATCTTCTCTCGAAACGTAATTATACTATCCTCTTACGAACGGGTAAAAAAATGTACGTATTTTAGTTCATTAATGCCTATCTTATTTGAAGTGTAGCCAAAATATATTATTTCCATTACTAAAAATTTGCTATATTTGAAGGTGGCATGTTTGTGTAAAAATGAATCAAAGGACGAGAATTTGGCAAGCATTCCTTTAAAGGAAGAAGAGATCTTAAAAGGTAATGTTCAGTTCATCTCACAATTTGCTTAGCCTTAATGTTCTTTTACACCATTCCGGGCAATTACGCTTGAAATGTATTGAAAACCTTGTGCGCTGCATTGACATTTAATTGTCGGCCCAAGAAACATCTTATTTCTTGAAAGAGTGAAGTTTCACGGGCATTGACAAGCATTGTTGTTTGTTCAATCAGCTTTTATGGGATACCAGGGGAAATCACCAGTTATAAGGAAACTTTCAAATTTCCATTCGATTGCCTTCGCAGTTTGTTTCAAAATTCACATCTCTGATTTTTCATAAAATTGTATAGTTAACAAGTTGGTGCTAGTCAAAATGACAAACATATTTTCACGTATAGCTTTTCGCGGATAAATTTTCTTGTTGTAATATAATTCTTTAATCTCTAAGCAGGTTATAAGCTTGGTATTCACTGTTTTAATGCATTTTTCCTTTACTACCTCGAATGCATATCCTGAGCTTCTTCATAGATATCACTGTTTCCGTATTACATTCTACACACCTTAAAAGGATATCTCACGTCCTAGGATATTTCAAGTCCTGTTTGTAGACAATTTTAGAAAACGTTATAATGGTCATTTTAATAAATTTTCTCACCTCCTATTGTCACATCGTCTGAGCAACTTCTGATTTGTGGAGTCGCAAATATTAAACATCTTTAAAACAAGAGTATTACCTATTATAAGGGAGCATCAAATTGTGGTAGAAAAGAATGAACCAAATACATGAATTCTGACCTCATGATGAATAGGCTGCTATTTATTTCCTATTCTGAGCGTTGGAAAAGTGATGTAGAAAATAGAGCAAATAATTTTTATACATTTACACACCCTTTAAACTAAAACTAAAATAATCCTGAAGCAAATTGTATTGATGACAATGGCAGCATTTATTCTTGTTCATGAATAGTGGCTATATTCGTCATATTATGCTAGATCAGATTTGTTTTCATTTATATCAAAAATTTGTATAGGTTTGTAGCTTTAAATGGGCACAAAGAAGTATTTACTTGGCGAATCGACAGCAAAAAATATTGATCTTTTGCATAGTATGGGGATTTAATCTTAGAAGTGGAGTGTATAAAAAGATACAAGTGAGTTTTTGTAGGACTTTTTGTTAAGATGAAACAATTATCTACACGGAAAGCTTGAATTTGCAATATCAAATCTTATTGAATTCATGCAAGTTGATAATAAGTAGGCAAAACTCTTTTAGTGTGTAACGAATCTTGCAGTTGGAATTACAATGCTACAATACCTGAGCCGTAAACATTAATTTTATCAAAGTTTACTTAAAGCAAAGAGAGACACACACAAAAAAGCGCTAAAAGAACGAATAGAGGTGAAGTGTTTGTCAGCCACGTATTATTGAGAGTGCCTCAAGCCATAATGCAATCAAACTAGTTTTTTCGTGTAAATATCACATTATCTGTGACAAGGGTATTATTTTAGTATGGTATTACTATTTTTGTATGATATTTTTCTAGTGCTTATCTATTTCCTTTTCGCCTATTTCCTTTATTTATCCTTTCTACCTTTTTACTTACTAGTAATTTTTTTCTCTGGCCATTTTCATGGCAGCACGCCTATGCTATTTCCCTTATCACCCGCGACGTAGCATTACAAAGAAGCACGCTGACTAACGTAACTAATATCAAATACATATAGTGGCAAGCAGATGAGGGGAATGAGCGATAGGTAGAGGGTCGATTTACTTATGTTTCGTTTCTGTTTTTCTTATGCCCTTTTTATTAGGAAGTAGTAAGAATAGTAGTTTATATAATTATGATTAGGTTAAGTAGTAATTAAACATTCTCCTAACACTATCGCATGGAGTAATAGCAATTAACTAAGTGATAACTCTACAACGAATCAATTCCACTAGTTCAACACATCGTATTAGCCGTAGTCGCCATAAATCAGCTAGCAGAACGTTGTCCACAAAACCCATGCTTACATTATCTATATTCAAATGAAGCAGGTATTGGTGCTTAATCGCTAAAACCTTATTGAAACAATTAAATGAAAGTAGTCCCTTTTTGTATGCTTAAAATGTTCTCAAATACTTATTGATGCTATCAGTTTAGACTTGTGCTCATTAATTTTTTCTGATAAATTTTGCAAAACACCAGATAGGATTCTTTCATTTTAGTGCTTTTCATCACCGCTTCTCATCATCAAATCCTTTGTAAATATGAGAAATGTGTTTTTTCATTGCATTTTTACATATTCTTGATACTTATTTCTACTAAAAGCCAATAATTTATTTCGGCATTATTATAGACAATGGAATTTAAAGACAATTTAATTCATTCAATAAAAGATTGGGAATTCAGACAAGCTGCTTGTGAAAGATTGTAGCAAAAGTCAAATTTGTGGTAAAGAAGGCAAACAGCGAAAACTAGTACCACAGGTTCTATAATTAATAATTATAACTTGTCATGTTGTGAAACACCATATTAAAACTTTTAGGGAAGAACAAATTGATATAAATTCAATACACACTTGCAAGACGCGTTTCATTCTTTTGTTGTCGCTTTAGCAATGACCACGACACGAAAACAAATGGGAACGCAACGTGACAAAGGTTTAAGATGCCTCATACTAGCGGTGGAAAAATACTTTTACTTAATTAAAGTGATCACCCAGTTCGTACATTTAGTCAGGGAATATCCCTATAAGTTTACCATAGCACCAGTGTACATGTCAGCTCAAGAAATACTGGAAATCATCACATAGGGAAAATAAATTGTTTCTATTATGTATTCAGAGGGCCTTGTCATGCCACTAAATCATCATCAATTCAGTGGCTTAGTTTTCAGGAAGATCCCTTCAAATAGCGATACTGTCTAGTTTCTCGCCCTTGTACTTTAGGTTGAGTTTATATCTCAGCAATATGAAGCAAAATATAGGTAAAGTGGCCAAGTAATGCAGCTTTTTTAACTTCAAAAACCTGACTAGCTCTCCTCGAAAATGGCGACAAAGCATTCCAACCGCCTGCCTTCAGCGGTACCTTCACGACTCCAATCCCAGTTAAGGCGTCTTCGTGATGCATTTCTTTCATCTTGTCCTCCGCTTCAGCGAGAGGCTGTGAACTCTCTAGTTTCTATATGTATTCAAAATAGCAACCGTGCGGATTTGTTTGGACCTTGTTATAATGTTTTGTACGACTGCATTTTCAATCGATTTGCTTCCGCTGGTGAAGGGACCGTAAAAGTACCATCCTTTAGCTCTCTTGTACCTCCCCCATCTCTTTCTGTGGACAGTGAAAAAGGGACCAAATTTGTGCCCGGAAATGCGACAAATCCTAGTAATCAACCCGTTTCGGTAGGAGGCAATTTAGCATTTGGAATTCACCCCAAAGGAACCCCCTTTGGAGCACCGCATTTGTATCACAATAATCTCTGTTTATTCGCCCTTAAAGGGCTTTTTCAACTCATACGAGGAGGCTACGTCACATTAGAAAGTGCTTTGGATATTTTATTGGCAGGTTTTGATTCTGCGAAGTTAGATGAAAGGTGCAGCGAGGGTATATCCTCTACTCTAGCATCACAGTCACAAACTTCTACCCACGCAATTTCTCGTGCTGCAACGGATGACACCTGTATTACCAAAATTTTTCCGACGAGCTTTCTACATCTCTTTTGTCAAGAAATCATAGACCTAGCTCAATCCAAAGTTATACATCTGATATCACAGGAAGTACAAACAAAAAGTGATTCCCTTACAGTTTCTGCTATTTTCAGAAAACTTATGACTATTGAGGCTAAAACATTCATTCCAATCCATTTGGAATGTGTATTTGCACATTTGGGAGAGATTTCGTGCTCTTTGAACTCTTCCGGTAGCTTCTCCTTCCTCTAACTTTAGCAGTAGTGTGAACTAAGCTAATGCAATGTACTTAATGAAATTAAAATCTCTTCTAATAATGCTGACTTCTATCAAACCAAATTTCATAATTGTATTCATGTTCCTTAGAGCTGCATGCATCCACAGCATAAATGGAATTTTTTTAAGTAGAAATCGAATTTTTTTGTGTATGCCATGCCTCTCTTTTCATGAAGAAATTGTAACTCTTTTGTTTATTTGCAGCATGTATATGGCATTGCTTTGTTGCATTATATTTTTTTGTTAGTCCTTAAATCTTTTTAAAAGCATTGATTAATGGGGAGAAGAAGCTAAACAGTCTGAGTCTTTGCTATAGGTTTTGAACTCATATAAAAAAGAGGCATTTGTTTACCCTTCCCTGAACTCTTTGTTGTCTTTTTAATGCGAGAAAGTGGGAGTTTTTTTAGTTTCTCTTTGTTTTAATTGGTTAATAGGGAACTGTGAAATACATCAAAATATTCATATATTGAACATGAGTTTAAGTTAAATTATTACTACATTTTGTTATTTTCTCTTCATCCAAATGTCTTGTTTGACACCACAGTTGTAAATTTCCATTTATTTTTTTTTGTCTTCTTTGAATTTTTAGAAGCATTTGAAGGATTCTATGGCAAAAAATCTGTTTTAGAAACAATAGAACTAATCAAAGAGATTGTTCACATTGCTTCCCAACATTCTCTTCCTCTCTCTCTCAATGGCTTCCTCATAGAGGCTACCTCCACCCAGACACTCCCTCGCATATATCGTGCATTTTTGATGACTTGTTTTTTACAGCTACTTCCATACATTGCTGACGAATTCTCTTTCTTACGGAGTATGTTACGTCCTTTCTAAATCGAAATTTTGTTTTTACTACTCGAAAAGCGTGTGATTTTTAGTGTATATACATTTCCAAAATTTTTTTTCCAAAGTTTGATGCGGTCTATAAAAGCCATTTAAAGAATGTTTGTTTTTTTTCATTTCATACTTTGTTTATCTTTTTCTTTGTATTCTTTTCTTTCCTTCTGTTCATTTTTATCAAATTTGGGGTTCAAACTATCCCATTCCATCAACCGTGTCACTCTCATTTTTTCTCTTCACTCTGGCTAACCTTAGATGTTATAGTCTCTGTAATATATTTTACCCAACTTTTACTTGTTCACTATTTGTGGAAGATTTAATGAAAAATCTTGCATAGAAGGTGTCAAAATTTTTTATGCCTCTATCCTTTTTTTGAAACTTTTATTTTTTGATTTTTTTCATCAACCTATAAACTATATAGAATGTTTTTATATACGCATACTTCTCTTTCTGCATCCATCTACTCTTTTTCTACAGATATAGAAGCGATGCTACGATGTTTGACTCTCTTTCCATCCTTCCTTGCTTCACGAAACTCTGAGCTAGCTTTAAGTGATGGCCAAGCTCCCTTTTTACCCACAAAGGTGGGCATCATGGATAAAATTTACTCTCACACTTTACAATTTTGTGTTTTTAAGGGATTACATCTTCTTCTCCTTATTTCAGATCGCTTAGCCTTGCTACGGTATGTGATAAAAATTTTTTTAAAGGCGTTTGGCGATTTGTTGGAACATTATTTTTTTTCTCGTAGTATTATTTTCTTAGTTATCTGCTGAGAGCTACCAAAATAGCTGCTGTGAAAATTTTAAAGAGTAAAAATAATGGGTGATGAAACTGTGTTCCCTCTTTTGTTTCTATTCATTTTCCTTTCTATTAAAACTCTATGGAAGGTGTGCAATAAAGAGGGTTGAAGTGATTAAAACAATACCCTATGGCTCTTTTGGCTGACTCTGTTTGTTGGTTCAGAGGGTGTGGGTAGACTACACTGCCTACAGGAATTCTATCCTTCATGCTTTTTGCCCTTTTATCCGTTGAAGAGGCACTTTATCTTTCCTCCGTTGCTTCATTTGATTCTATTGTTTTGAGTTGATTTCCTTTATGTTTACCTTTGCATTTGTTTTTCCTTTTTATTTCTTTTTCAAAAACAATGTTTCTCTTTTTAAATAAATTTTTTTTGTGTTAACTAAATCCAAAATGATAACCTATTTTACCTTTCCTTTTCTGCTTTTTCACTCTCGGAATGTTTTTTCATGCCCTTGCTTTTACATAGCTGCTTTTGTTGCTCTTTTCTTCATTCATCCCTTTTTCTACACCTATTTCTCTCTTTTCTCGACTTACTTTGGGTTTCTTTTCTCTTTTATTTCACTTTTTCTCCTCTCTTCTTATAGCTTCCCGATTTTTCATCTTGTCTTATAGCTCCCCAAGTCTCTCTCTCTCTTTTTTTTAATACTATTTTTAATAAAATCTATTTATTAGGCGTTCAAATGCCACACTTATACCATTGATACACCGTTTTATCGCTGTATTGAAGCTTCTTAAAGAGCAGATATACTATCTATCAGCCTCTTTCGTCTCAAGTGGTGCTCCTTTTTGGAAAATGCATGTACTCTTTAATACGATGGCATGGTTGTTGTGGACCTCGCATATTGAGGAGGAGTTAAATATCTTACTAGGGGCTTATCAACATATGTTTCAAACATTTGGATTTCTTCCGATGGAGGAGGTACCTTTCTTGTCCTTACACCCACTTCCCTCAAAATTGGAACCACTAAACGCCTCCCCTTCTCTCCCTGCACCATCGTTTTCTAAAGAAACTTCAAATGTTCAAAGTTTTCTTCTTCCTTCTTCTACGACGTTTCTTCTCTTACCTCTCATTGCAGCTGCTCAGGCTCTCCCCGCTTCGGCTACGGCTGCACGTGCGTGTGCAAAGCAATGCTCAGTGGCCCTGGAGAAGGCTTCTCTCCCTTTTCAAGAATTATCCTCCTCCCTTAGTAAAAGTGTGTATCTGTGTTTACCTGATGGATGCCTTCCTCAATTTTTTCCAAGATTTCTCTTTGAATGTCTTAATTATGATGTATGGAATGCTCTATTTCAGCAGGTAGCGACGGATGGGGTGAGCATGGATAAGGCGGGTGAACCGACACAGAAAAAATGGCAGACATTCGATGCCTCCGACCAGGACACCCATCCCCTTGAAGGCGCGTGTTCTACTGATGATTTTTCCTTCTTAGATGCCACAGTGTGGCCAAAAAAATTTTATAAGGAATGGCCTACCGAGGAAGAGTATGTTCCCCCTATAGGTGCCTATGGATTTCCAGGAGTGCTGCCAATCCTTTACGTGACTGCCTATGCATTTCAAAGTATGGATTGGCCATGTATGGCTACGGCTGCTACATGCATTCTTCCAAAAAACCTCTCATTGGCTCTCCTGCATGCATTGGGAACAGCTCTTCCTTTGTTAGGTCTGGATGAAACGCTCTATGCACAGAGCTTAAGTAACTTCCTTGTCGGAGCACTTTTACTACAGGGTTGCCATTTTTCTACTACTCAAATTCCTTCACTGCAAGCCCATAGGCGTTTAAGCCAACACTATGCCCTCTCCTGGATTGGGACAGCGGCTTTTGTGAAAGGGGGTGCCGTCATCCCGTTACTTCCCATTCTTCTACATTGCATGCATCATATACGTGCATCTACGAAGCAGCTGCCCCCTACAGCCAATACTGCCTCCAGGGACTGCAACGAGCGCTTAATGGAGCAACTTTTGGGGGTCACAGCAGCCATTGGCCAGTATACACTGTCGGTTGCACCTATCTACAAAACATTACTGGCTATGGTAACCCCGGAAGACGCAGCATCTTATACCGAACATGGCCAATTTCCTCCCTGTTTGCCGCTGGGTCGACTCTTTTTGTATGGTGAACTAAGTATGTCCAAACTAAAACCATACGTTGCTTCTGATGAGGAAGATGCCTCTTATTTTTTGGAAAAATTGAAGATAATCCTTTCTCTTTGTCGTGAGCATCCAGAAGATGGTCTCGAGTGTTTAAAAGATATTCAAACGGCTTTACGAAACAAAGATTTACGTGTGAGCGATACAGCTCTCCTATGCCTTTCTTTTTTATGTGAAAACGAGGTGATGCACTTCAAGAACGTTTTTGAAATTTTATGTAAGCGGCACGTTGCTCTCCTCAAGGCTACTCTACAGCCTTCTCCACCTTCCTGCCAACGCAGTGTAAGTGTTTTCTTTGCTCTGTATGCCCAGAAGCTCTGTGCTACTTACAGTGACCCTAATGCTCTCAGGGAAGCTCATCCATCCGCCCTACTTCGGCAAGAAAATGCGTCGGGTGAGCAGAATTCGATAATCGATACTTCTCTTAGCACAGAGATTACCCCTCAAAAAATACAAGAAATTCTCAGAGTCCTTTATTTTCTTTGTGGCCTTGCATCCGCCTCTGTTGAAGGCTCTACCCATTTTATTGCTTATTCTGGAATAGCAATACTCTATCCTTTATTTCATAAAATTTGCACTACTATAGACATCACACAGGACATGTGTACTGCTGCCTGCAAAGGATTTGAAATGGATCCAGAACCCAGGTCTTATCTTTTATTTTTTAATGGATATAACAAAAGTTTGCATTTTCTGTTGTTTCAAAGTGTGTGTGCTTTTAGGTTTTTAGTTTTTTAAATTAAAGGGGAAAGGGGAGGAGTTTCTTTTATTGTGGGGGAGGGGAAGGGGGATTATTATGTCTGGTTGTGTGGGTTTTAGAGATAGAAAGGTATCAAAATTTCACAGGATGAACATTTTTATAATTTTTTTTCAAAAGAGAGATATACTGTAAATGTAACGCATGCATAGGGAAGTTTTTGTGTGTGTATGTATTGAGCTCACATTGGCATTTACAATACATTTTCTACATGCCTTGTATTGGTTGTACTACTACATCCTTTTTCTTCTTTTTATTAGTATGGACGTTTTGTAACTTTTTAGTTTTTTTTTTAAGTGTATATGTTCGTTTTTAAGTTTTATACGCTTAATGGAATAATGTATTATGGGTGATCTTCTGCAGTCTCTTTCCCATTTTATTTCGTACATCGGATCTCTCTTCCCTCGTTAGACCTCTCACAGTGGAATGGAGTGTGGCCGCGATACGTGGCCTCTCCAGTATTTATTCAGTGGCTTTACGAGAAGAAATGCATGGTTTATCACTAAGAGGAGATGGATTTAGTGGAATGGGTCAGAGAGTCAGTCCTGAACAGCAAGCTCTCAGTAAAATTTTTAAGGATATTTTAAAGGAAAAACATTCGCAAAAGAGTGCTTCCATTGCTATCATTGGGTTAATTTGTTACTCGGTCCCCTCTTTCCCTAGTCTTGCAGCATCTCAAGGTAGAAATGCTTCATGTTTAGGTGTGTGAAAATGAGGTTAAAAGATTTATATATGGGGAATTTTTACAAAAAACAAATGTTTATATGCTTTTCTATGATGCTATCTTGTCTTTTTATTTTGGAAGGAATGTAGAGACATTTTACTTTATTCTCGTATTAGCAAATACGTACATGTGATAACACTTGGAAAAGAAATCTTTTTTTCTTCTAAAGAATCCACAATGACGACTCAAAATTCTGTATGTACACAGTGTGTTTTCCAAAAATAAATTATTTATTCTAAAAAATACGTTTTTAATTGATTGGATGGATGCGGGTGTACATACAGGACAACGAATAAGTGGGTCACTGAGCCATCCCGGTTCACCCGCGGAGCGATTTCTGCTAAAAATTTTCCCTAAAATTTGTGACAGTATTGATGATTGCCGATTTAGCCATGCATTGCTTCATTTTCTTCTTCCTACAACTTGGATTGATTTCATGAAACGGTACGAATGCAAGATGTAGCTTCTAATCATTTTTTTCTATTTTTTTCATCTAAGTTTAGATTTCTTCATCTAAGTGCAATGACGTCTTTTTTATATGGTTTTTAAAGCCTCTGATTCTGTTAGAAGAATACTAATTCTTTCCTTAGTTTTAGTCCGTGTGTCTCATCTGCCTGCTGGCTGATAAAAGAAACAGGATGCTGGTTTGTGTATCTTTTCTTCCTTTCCAAAATCGTCATTTTTATTATTTTGAATAAAAAGTAAATCGGAAATGTATTGGATTTGAAGCTTTTTTATAAACCGCGATTTCCATAGAAATCATTTCCCCTTTGTAGGCTGCCCTATATACACACAATTTAGAATATTGAGAAGAAATACAATGTGCATTACACTTTATATTTATACTGCTCACATACTTTAAGCAAAGACAGTGCTAATGCAAGTATATAATTATTTAAAGCAAAAATAACAAAATAAATTTGGAGACATTCTTTATAGTGTAACATTGGAGGCATTTTTTTAAAAAAGAATTCTGTGAATTCAGAAGAACCTCTCTTTTTAAAAAAATGCATAAATTGAGAAATTTTCACATTTTTGTATTTTTATAAATTTTAGCAAATAGTACTTATTCATGAATCTGAATCTATTCATATGTGTGTATTCGTGTTTCCAACTGTCATGCTTCAGAGTATTTTCTGTTATTCCAAATGAAATGGAGAAGGAAGTGGGTTTGCTTTTATTTAACAAACTGTGTACTCGCTTGGAAACAAACTACATGAATGCGCCTAATCAAATATTTAGTAGTTTCAGTGCATTTATTGGATTGGCAGAGGCTGTGCCGGATATTGCCCATGCTATTTTTCATTTTATATCGGAGAAATGGTTACAGTATAACCAAACGGATACATCTGTTGTTCGCGAAGAGTATGCAAATATACATCATAAACAGAGAGGTTTAATTAAGTGTATATTTCTATTAAACAGATATGTATCGATTTTTTAAATTTCTACAAAAGGATCTACATATAGCGTGCAAAAATCATGTTTTATATTCTTTTTTGATTGTTTCGTTTTTTCCTTTAGATATCTCATTGCCGCCTTACTTGTTCTTTCTCATCTTCATGGTGCTCAGCTTATTATACCCAATTATATAGAGTATTGCTATACGCTCTTTGAATTGAATACTGCATCTAACTCTGTATTTGATATGTTTGACATCTGTTTAGCTAGCGAAATAGAAGCCAATTTTTCCAAAGTTCTGTCCGTAGAGTGCGTCTTGCATTATTATGAAAGCCACATCAAGACGTTGATTGAACTCACCTCTAGCAAATGTGAACATTTATCAGAAGTATATGCACTGCAAGATGTCTCAAATATCTCCTTTGCAAATACCACGTCTTCATTTGAGGTCAAAATGTTGCAACATCGCACGCTGCTTCAACAAGCGGGAGATCTTGCTCTGGATTGTCACAGTGGACTCTTTATAGGCTTAGCCAGAACTTCTGCTGCGTTGGACAGCTTACAGCCTTCTTTACCTGTATTAGAGCGATTGGCTGTGCTTGTAAGTTTTCTTCACATTTTATTGAAAAGGGGAGTATTGTCGGTGATACTTGGCCTATCCAAACTTCTCCCGATTGTTTTGGCACATGCCATTCTCTCTGTGAAAGAGGGGATAGAAATATTAGAAAATTTAGCGGATTTGGTTGAAGTGCACTCTTTATCTCTTACGACTTCTCTGTGGTATGGTTTATCGGTGTTGATTGCAGAACTCTCTTACTGTATGACCTATCGCCATGAACGATTTACACGTGAAGACGAGAGTGAGGAGGCTGTTATTCTTTTGAGCAATGTTTTGCAGAGACTGCATTGCAGCTTGCGACTCTGGATGACACTGGCCTCCAGTGTAGATGCTGACACCACCTCACAGTCTCTTTGTGTAGCTGCATTACATGGTTTGGATTGTATTATCAGTATAAATGATAATCGAAATCCAATGCCAATGTCTGCTTGGACATCAGAATCTGAAACACTCTCTTCAATCGATCCTTTGAGATTTCCTTCTCTTGTGGTGGATAAACTCTTGAATATATCTAGGATTTTTAAAGGTGCACCTATGCATTCTGTAGAAGAATTCAAATTGGTTGTCACTGCGCTTATGTATCCTCAGAATGTGAGTAATGATGGAACAAAAATGCAAGATGCCGCAACAGAAAATCTGGAAGAAGATAACACCCATTTTCCTTTTCATTCTCAGCGTCCAGTGGATGTGGGGGTTGCTCTGCTATTAGGCATACTCTATGTGCGGGTAAAAGGTGTTCGGTAAGTTTTATGCTGCCCTTACATTGCTGAAGCAATGGATTAGACATGTTTTTCGTAGATAGGGTAAGAGGTTAAGCTTTATTTTATACTATTCTTTTAATATACTTGTACTATGGTGTTTACATTACCTCCAACATCTTCTCTGTGTATAGCCCCTTTTTAGTATTGCTCGTATCTCTTTAACTCTATAAATATAGTATATATATATGTATATGTGTGTGCGCATAGCCCTTCAACTTCACTTATTGCATCGTTACCGAATGAAGGCCTCTTAAAAGCTTTACTAGGCTATGTAAATGCATCCACATATCCTATATCCATCGCAAAACCAATTCGCTGGACACAAATTTCTCCAAGAAATTTAATTGCTGAACTTGAGAAAATCGCTTGTGTGTTGAATGCATTGAGCTCGAATAGTAGCTCTTTTCCTTCCCTTAACCTTGCCTCCATTATTTCTACGCTTTGGAACGCTTTTATGCATCTGGAATATGCTGTATCTGAGAATCTCCTGCCCGATGCTTATTCTGAAAAAGGTTTTGCGTATCTACTCAGACATCGAGAGGCTCTATTTCGCTCCGAAACATCTCTCTTACAATTTTGTTTAACACATAGTGGTAGAGAGAGCAAACTGGCTGAAATTGTGGCAGAAATCGGATTGCATCATTTTCAGACTATGCCACTTTTGCTTCAATTTTGGTACCTTAGCCGAATGCGTGAACTTTCTTGCACTGTCTCTTCTAATGCAATGATTGGATTGCTACGCTACCTCTTTGATACGGCTTTGGGTAAGCCGTTTGAAAATTGTTTTCTTTGGTGTGCTGCTTTACATCAGCTGCGGCAACTTGTGGCTTTTCTAAAATCTTTTGAATCAACTTATGAACACAATGGCAAACGGAAATCTCGGCAACCAGAACCTTTCGGTATTTATAGAGATCAAACATACGGAATACCCAACAGAAAATGTCTTTTGATGCGTGGAAATCCGGTCAAGGTAATCGATGTCTCTCCTGCTGATCTCACACCGTTAGATGTGGAAGAAGAGTCTTCTATAGCTACAGCTCCATCAAAAGAGAGCGTTAATTGGGTACAAAGCCCTCCTTATCAGTTAATGCTCAGCATTATCAATCTTATATTGGAATTAGTGTTACCACAAATTGCAACTACTTCATCTGTCTTTCTACCGAGCCTTTTCGCTTATCAGAGAGGTGGGAGTTCAGGTTTTGCACCAGATGTAGCAGGGGCACAGACTGGTGAGAATGAAACAATTCCATTTAATGTACTGGCCCATCTGACTGAGCTGTTTGCAACAATTTTGGAAGTTTTAGAAATTAAAAAAGAAGCAGCAACACATTGTGTTGAAAAAAATATGCCATCACAAAGTGTACCGGGGTACACTGGATCACAGGTTACCCGAAAAACTTTTGGTATGCTTAAAACGTTACCTGGAATCGTTAAGGGAATACTTGCTTTAAAGGTATGCTAAAGCCTATATTTTGTATCAGTAGATGGTGTATGTGTAGGTGGTTGACTATTGCGCGAAATTGATTCTTGTAGATCAAGGGTATGTTGGTGTGTTTGTAAGAACCTTGAAAACGTTACACGGGTGCAATATTTTGTGCTTGTAGCCTATTTAGCATGGAACATGTGGAATTCCTTCTTTCTTTTATGTGTTGTATTTGTTTTGCGGATTCAAATTAAACATGTAGATCACAAAATAGAGTTTGCATTTAAACACTTCTCTATTTTACAGGGGAAAATTTCATGGTCAGAGCTAAATACAACTCGCGAAAACTTACTGAGAGACTCTCGGTTTGACCAACAGACGGATCAACAGGTTGTACAACTGTGTTGGTGTTACTCTTTCATGTCATTTGCCATGCAAATGGATGTGCTAGCTGCTATTATTTATGCACTACAACTTTCTGGTGTATGTAAATTGAAAGTCTATAGCATGTGTGTTGTTATGGCTACCTTTGCATCAACCCCTGAGCTTGGTCCTTTCTTCTTTGATTCATATTTAGAGCATGAATCAATACAAAATATTGGAAAGTATCCTTATGTAAGCGATGTATTAACTCATAATGAGGTGTGTAGAAAAAATTCTATTGTTGATATCTCGACAACAACAATAGAAAATGCTTCTTGTTCGATCCCCCCGTCTGCATTTAATGCAAAGGACGCAGTTAGCGGACGCATTAATGTATTGGATTCGATTAGGCTGTATGATACGGATTGCGGCATTCGATGGCTTGCCACGCAACAGGAAAGTTTTGAAAAAAATCATAATAAAGGCGTAATGCGTCATACCACTCAGTCAAATGAAGAATCTGTTATGCTTGGACCGACTTCTATAGTAGTATCACAAAAGTCAGAACGAGACAATATTATTCCTTTTCCATCCGAGATTATTGCTATGCCTGCTGGATTTCTTAATATTCGAGCTTATTTTAGGTTGAACTTCATAAAGCCATCTCTCCTCGCTGATTCTGAGGGCTCTCTGTTGAATGTGGATCCACTTCGATACAAGGATATGCAAGATGTAGGGAAATCTGAAGATTTATCATATGAAAAACAAATTCTTATCAGAAAACGACGGAAAGCATATATCAAAAGTTTTCTTCCAAGCATCCCTCTTTTGTCTTCAAAAAGCCATTCTTCATTCATATCAGATGGCGTACGGTCGCATGAATTGGGATCAAGAGAAATTTGGAATCGCAATACTTCATTAAATTCAAATGCCTCTGTTATACAGTATCCTCATGTATTTGCAAATGCTTGTCATTGTAAAGATTTACGAAAAACTGTACGGATGGTAGGCCCTTTGGTTCTAGAACAGCTGCGCATACTACTCAAACAAGAGGCGAAAGAGAGTGGGAATATTAAATTCATGCATATTAGCGATTTGCTAATTCAATTTCAAAACGAGAAGTTTCATTCTGAAGTATAAGGAAATAAATTTGATGACTGCACATATTGCAATTTTGACTTTTACGCCTGAGAGAAGGGTTTGATAATCCCCACCAGATACATGCGTGTAATTAAAGTGCATGAGCCGAACCTACATACCAGTTGCACTTATAGCTTTAGAAGTACTAGCATGGCTGTTAGAATAGTTGTAAATGCCGTATGTAATGAAGTGTTTCCTGCAAAGTAAAGCACTAAGAGACCTCGACGGTTCAATTGTTTTCATGAGTAGTTTGGTTTTTCACTTGTTAACCATTTATCCATTTCATGCTGGTGAAATGGAGCAACTCTTGCTCATACATACACTGAGTATGACATTTGTTCTTTATGCAATGAAGGCATACAGACGGATATTCTGCATATTATATGATAAATCTTTAGTTTGTTAAAACATAATTCATGCTAGGTCAGCTTTTGAAATTGTAAGATTAACTAAGTAATTGTCGAGCAGTTAGTTATGGACTTGAATTGTTTCAAATCGAGGCAACTTCTACAATGACTTCTTTCTGCAAGGGAGCATGACAACATATGTGTTACGGACTTTTTTCTTGGCGAGAGCACCTTCAATGTTATCTATTCCATAGTTTTAACTTTTAGTTTGCATAATTTTGCTTCTATTTCGCAGAGGCCAATTTGTAAATACATGTATTATCCTATAGCGTAGCGGTGGGGTCCTCGTATTATGCGTTATGAGCGACGAAGTAAAGTGTTGCACTTCTTAACAGAAATCATTTAAGTTTTATTGCTTAGGATAGTTAATAAAAAGTGTAAATCAATGGTCATACTCGCGTAGAGAGTTGGCAAACAACGACTGGTAAACTGCGAAGTATTTTCCTCTTTAGTGGAGACTACTTTTTAAAGAAACACTCAGCCAAACCAAACTTTTTCTGGTGTGCTGAGAAACTGCTGCAGGCCTAATCGTGTAATGAGTGAATATTTTGTTTTTCTGAGCGATCTCACTCAAAGCAAAAACGGTAGTTCCATAAAGCTTGCAGTACTCGTTGCCCTGTAAATCATGCGAGTCAGTTCACCATGAATAATTCTGTAATTTTGAAGCGCGCGCTCGGAATGGGCTCAACCTTCGAGCAATTATTTTGATTCCTTAGCAATGTGCGTTTATGCATTAAGCATACCGCTGAATTAAAAAACAATAATGTCAACAAATGCAGTAATCGAAGTTGCTTTTGCATGCAAGGCAAGTGGATATTGGTATGCTTCTAAGGTGTACATGTCGTATAGTTCGTTATTAGTATAGCATACCTATCTTTGGTTATTCGTTTAACTTGTTCTAATTAAAAACTGATTTAATCCGCGTACTTTTTTGTAATTTTACGCCTGCAATAAACAAATGCGCTTTTTTCAACTTATAAAACGTGGAATAAATCTCTAAGGGTGCGACTGCCTCTTTGCGCAGTTGTGGATGTGAACGTGCTCAAAAGTTAGATTACATTAGCAGAAGGTGGATTACACTATTCTTTTTTGTTGAGGTAGAAAAGATATGTCAAAACAAATATCAAATGCCTACCTTGACACGAATTGTAAACTTCCGTTTAATGATTCCATGCAGTATGCCAGTCAAATACTTTGATTAAAACTCAAATGGTCACTTATCGGGTTCATCATTTTCAGAAAAGCATCAGCATGATGACAGACTATCTTTGAGCTTCTTATTTTTTTCTCTTTCTTGAGCACTTTGGTGAAACGCAATCAAATCATTTTTTTTGCTAACTCTTAGACAAAACATAATGGTACCAAAAGGTGGTAGCCATCGATCGTCAGAGAGACTGAATCCTCTATACAGTCTGGTAGATACATCTATAAGCACGTCTTCTACCTTGCAGAGAGGGGATGCGTCCGGCGTAATTCAATCATCATCTGTGGCGTATCCGCCTTCTTCATTTTCATCACCTGACACTTATGTGTCATCGATGCCTGCGGTCACAGAATCAACTGCAGTTCATGCAATCAAAATGGAGAGGCGCTTGATAGAATGGGAACGTATGTATAGTATAAAAGTGACAAATAAAATTACATGTAACCTGCTGCCTAGAAACTGTGAATCTGATGAAGTAGCACTGAATAGTTACTTTTGGAAAATAGCTTGTCTACCAAAGGTAGTTGAGTGTATTTTTAACCTTTTTTTGACAATCCTTCCAAGCATTTTCTAGCGCAAGCTTATTTAAAGCTTGTGGGTTTTTGATAAGATTTCATTGGCATTTTCTGTTTAACTCGCAACTTTCATCCTTTGTGAGCGTAGGGGTGCGGTAAACGTAGATACATTTTTCATATCCTTGAAAAAATTTCCCATCTTTGTAGGATCTACTTGGGAATAGCACTAGATACAAATCGCCATTATCTGTTTTAAGCAGTAAATTAAATGCATGATTTTATGAGCTTAAACATGCATTAAAAATGATTCTTTGTATCCCTAAAGATATATTTATAATTCATACAATTATTCTTGAAAAATGCATTGGAAAAGGTGCTACAACATACTAAGATGATGTGTAAAGTAGGAATTAAACATAGCGTAGTGCTGAATTCTCATCTATCTAGATTGCGTATGTCTTTTTACTTTTTAGCTGCTGAAGATGCTCCGGATATATTGCAGGTAACGTAGAACTCGTTTTATCTTTTATGGTGGATTGGTGATTATTTCAGTAGCAAAGAATCAGTCATTATTGTAAGACCTACGTTGACGCGCTATACAAATCGCTCTAACTTTTAATTATACTTTCCCTCTGCCAACTTTTGTATTCCGCATGGAGTTCATATATACAATTTTTTACATGCTTTCTTAGACCTCTTTTTTTTTATAAAGATAGATTCTCTTGGTATTTTGTTTTGTCACACTTGAGCAATATCCATATATAACAAGTTTTCTTCTATATTCTTATAAGATAGCACAGCTGTTACATAGAGTTCAGGTAAATGTTGCGTTGTATATCTTTTGTATAAATCAACGCTACGGTAGTGTAGAGGTACTATTTAGACTAAGAGAATCTTAAGCGAACCAAATTTAACAATTATGTTATAGTACTGCAATAGGCGGCAGTACCTCCTTTGTCTTATTGCTGACATCTCTTGGTTCTTTGCACAGGATACCGATGAATTCCTTGATCCTTTGTCAGACGAAATAGATGCTGCTTTTGTCAATTATATGTATCGTACGTATTCTTTTCTTGCATTGCTAATCTCTGTGATATAAAATCACGCGCAAACGCTGTAATGTTCTTCCTCTCAGCACTGACTTCAATTACTTTTAGGAGGTGCAAGAAGAGATTTAAGTGTAGTTCATGCTTGCGCACCAACACAACCTCTATATGACTTACTTTGCTATATGTGGCCATCCGGTGTAATTTTTTGCTTTTTGCACTTCATATACAGGCGTGGGTGATAAGACAACCGATGCCATCCTTTGTTGCCCCGGATGTTTTACCCCCGTCTGTTATCAATGTCAAAGGTTTGATTGTTTGAATACATCGCCATTTTATACGTAAATCGTGAACACTCTGAGTGTTGATACTTTGCCATTTTTAGATTTGGTCATTCGCTTGACTAAAATTATACTCCATTAACGGCCTTCAATAATTTTTACATAGTTAAATTGTGAAGCATAAGAAGGATAGAAGCAACTTTGCCATTCATGAAATTAACATAAAACTTCGTCCTTGTGAAAAAAATAGTTATGACACGCAACAAAAAATGTGAAACAATCAAGAAGCTACTACATAAACTACAGTTTTCAAGGCGAGGGAGAAAGTGTGAACTATCTTCTTACTTCCTTATTTGTAGTCAATTTTCTCGCTGCGACTTTTCAAAAAATGGCTATCTTTTGTTCATACATATTGAAAGTATTTAAATCTTTCTGTTGCAACTCATTTGTTTTTATCAAAATGTTTCCAGGCATGAGAAATATGCAAACCACTACCAAGCAGCCTACGCCTTAAATTGCGTAGTGCTTTCAAATAATAATACAGACTCTCCTACATTGAATAATTCTCTGCTTGAAGATTCTGCTGAAGGTGATGCCAATAATTTGAGGGTAGAGACTAGTGCAAAAAGGCGGCATACAGATGGCTCCGATTCCGTACTTCCTCATATACATGCGCATGTTTCACAACCTCAACCAGCAAAGAAATTTAGTGAAATTGGATATCTTGAATGCGAAGAATGTAAACATATTGTTGGATCTGTCGATTCACAGAATATCTTTCATTTTTTTGATGTTATACCAAGCGAGGGCTAGGCATGTGTACAAAAGGATAGAACGAGCCTTTTTAAACGAATATTATGGCTTTGTACATTAAGAATTCTTATTGCTTGTAATGCTATGTATTGAAGAATTAACTCATTTTATCTTAAATTCGAAATAAGTAGAACATGCTTAAACAAAAAGCGATGCGGTAACGCTGATTACGAGTTGCCCGTTGCATATTTTGCAATTGAAAATGTTTAGTACTGAACTACCAAAAAAATGCAGCGTTAAAGTTGCGATGCTGTTTACCGCTCTGGATAGTAGATATTCCCTGCGTTCATTTTTAGAGGTTCTTCACGACAGAAAAAATTTTATCGTGCTATTTGAATGCTAATTGTAGAGTGACGCAAATCTTTTTATGATTCGTTTTTCTTATCTCATAGTATGCACTTTCTATTCAGCAAAATTTTGAACCGTAGCTAGGTATTGAGGATATCAATTTTACACTTAATTTTCAAAAAGAGATGCAAAGAAAGTATCATCTTCTTGTTTTTTCGCGAAGGTTGATGTTGTGTGTGAAAGCATAAAAAACGGACTGCCTTTCTTTGAATAGAAAAGAGAAAATCTGAAAAACAGTAGCTATTGCTTAGAGTGAATGATGATTTGTACGAAGGATGAACATAACAAGCTGCTGAAATACAGGAATTTTTTTATAAATAAAGAAAACCATTTTATTCCATAAAGAGGACATATTAAAAAGCTGCAAGTTTCCATATCCAAATGAAATACTTAGTTATTTTATTCTTGCTGGGGAATATGCAACCATTTTTCCAACCTTCCTGCTCGAACAAGCGCTTCATCAAGATCATACGGTGAGCAATTACAAGAGCCCACAATTGCAACCCCTTCACTATAAATATGTGAAGCAGAAGTCTCAATGGAATCCAAACAAAGCAGCAAAGTAGTGAGCAACCGATAATGCAGGGAATCTGTCCCCTCATTAAGGGATTCAACGGAGGGCGGAGGTAAAGAGGAGACATTAGAATCTGAAGACTGAGCTGCGTTCGCTTTATCAATACCTGACGAAGTTTTCTGTGAATTTGTAATATCGGTTTCAACAAAAGATTTTGGTAAAGAACAGCGCTTTGACCTGTATTGAGACTTGCTTACAACTTTAGAGGGCCGTCGCTTCCTTGCAATTTGATCTACACCTTCTAAAATTAACAAGGATGGAGCCACATTTTTTGCTGAGCGAAAAACTTGACGTAAATTTTCTTCACTTTGTCCAACCAATGGGCTAAAAATAGTACTCATGTTTGAATATACAACAGAAATATCAGGATGCTGAGTAGATGTAAGCTGGAGCAGCGCTGCAATTTTACTTTCGCCATGCTCCCCATACAGTAAAATACGCGGGGCAGATTGAATACGATAAAAACCATATAGGGGAGGATACATAAAATAACTAAATATAGACAACTCTAGCATTTGCATTGTAACATCATCACCTTTACTCGTTAATAAATTGATGGGATTTTCTGCCACTAGCTGTTTAGAAGATTTATCGAGAATGGGTAAAGTGGGATTAGAAATATCTTTAACCCACATTTCTTCTGAATTCAAAGACTGGGGAAGATTTAACCATAGTTCATTTAAATATAGGGACTGCTGTTCTTGAGAGGAATCCAATTCATCTATTAAAAGAAAAGTACGAGAAAATGGCAACATATTATTATCATACGCAGAAAACCAACTTCGTAGATGCAGGTGATGGAGATTGTCCGTTCTGCAGAAAGAATCGCCTGAAAAAGGAAGTGTTGCAAGCATCCCTCCAATGTGTAGAAAATTGTAACGAGAATGACTAAAGCTTCTGGATTTGTTGTGGCATTCCTCCAGTCCCAGTGGTCCATATGAATCCCTTTCTGATGGTTTTTGATTAAACTCGCATATTTTCCTAAACTGTGATTCGCCCTCTAGCAAAATTTGTTGTAGCCCACAGCAATCTGTAAAGGACAACGACCTCAAACCTGTCAAAAGAATCCAAGAATGTTGCATAGAACCTGACGATACTTCGGCTGTTTTGCTATAGTTAAAAAGAAACCTAATTATAGCGTGACGCACCATCCGACCTAAAAGAAAATCATTCTTTGCGACTGTTTTATTAACAAATGTAAATTTGGATTTCATAAAAGACTGCTGCTGGGAATGACCTTCACATAAATCCCAAAAGGCTTTGTGCCAAACATCAGTGGCAGGATTCTGGTCAATAGTCACATTACTTGAAGTGTCCATATCCTCATCATGTAAAATAGATAAATGAGTTTTGCCCTGCAGCTGTGCTTGCCGATAACTGTTTTGTTCAATTTGACAAATTTCATTCGCTTGAAGTATTACAAAGCGATGTCGCTCATAATTGGAATAGTCTGAAACGGTAAATTGCATTTCTTCTGCAGAATTTTCATCTTCAACTACCTCTATAAAATCATTTTTTCTGAATGAGTCCTTTATACCAGAAATTCCTTTTTGCAAAAAGGAATTTCTGGTATAAATTGATCCTCGTAAAACTAGTTTTGAGGGAGGAATCAAAAGGTAGTTCTTTACCAAATGAGTGTAGAGGGCACTCCAGAAAGGATTCCAGAATTCGTTCAAAGAATCCGGACGATCACTGGGCACTAAATTGCTATCCATTTTGAATAATGGTTTCTCAGAGTGGAATTTCTTGTCTCTTTTACATTTCATTGAATCGACTGCTTTCATGCACTTGCAGCATGCATGTGGTAACAGAAATAAAGAGAAGACTGCTGCATAATTTAAAAAACTGCCATCAAAGCAACAGAACCATCGTAAGCTAAGTGCAGATGATGCGTTAGAACAGTTTTAGCATGAGAAGTTTGCAGTAATTCATATCGTTTGAACATTTTGGGGCAGCAACAAAAATTGGCAACGGAAGATGTCTATGCGTGCACGCAAGGTTGAGATAAATAGAGAAGCAGCAGGCAATGCAAATAGGGTTTTATGATAAACTCTTTCATTCTATCTTTTTAACAAGGAGGAAAATTGTCGATACACGGCACCAGTGTAACCCATTCAAGCTGATTTGCAAAAAGTTTCTCTCAACTCATTTCTGTTTTGAGTAGCGAATAAAGCAACACTTGATGACGAGGAATAAAAAACCAACATGTAATCTCAAGTTTGAGTAAAACATTTGGCTATATCATAAAAAACTTCGTCTGATGTAGAATACTGTAGTGTGTTACATTTTTATGAATTTGCTAAGGTTTTCTTGTTTGTTGTGAATTTATCGTACGTGTTAGGAAGCTTTTTTAAGCATTCATTGTGGAGAACGCGTTACCACAACATAACAGTTTGATATTTTAATACCGCACTTCGATTTTATTTTCCTCTGTAACAGAGGATATTTAATTTCAAGTTTTGGATACTTCGTTTCAAGTACACCGTTTAGCTTCAATATATGGGACAAACGGTTTAGATACCGGAATAAACATTTTCCAATTGTGAAAAACTTACTGTGTGTAGGGTATATCTATTCGAACGCTGAAGCTAAAAGTAAATAATTGCAGACGTTTTCATTTAGTCTGAAATTGAGATGAAATCCCCCAAAATAACTTCTTGCGGTATCGGAAGATTATTAAAGTCAATGAAAGAATGGCTTAGGTTTTATGTTGCTCCAGATTACAAAGTAATCAGTTCAGAAGCTAGCTATTTATTGAGTTGCGGCTGTGTCTTCAAGCCCTTCATACACTTTCGATATGTCTTTATAGTGTGCAGTTGGAAAACTGCGTGTGGCTTTTTGCGTATTTGAGAAGCTATATGTTGCCGAATCTCTCAAAATTATACTTCTTTCACTTCAATTCCCTTGTGAAACGGCGGCATTAAAGTAAATTCATTTTTAATTTCGAAAAATACCTTGGGTATAAAAAAATGATTTTTACCAAAAAAAAATCAATTTGCAACTTTGGTGTGTCCCTTCATTATTATAGTGTTATTCACAAGATAATCACATTTTTCACAAAGACACAATCTAGAATAATAAATGCATCAAAAGATAACCTACCACAAAATTTTGATTTGATCCAGGAACCGATTGTCCTTTCCTGTACAGTAAATATTTATATCTTTGCATAATCTTTAATGTAATTTTTCCTTCTGTGATAATGTTGACATAAAGCTATTACCTTTCACTTTCAAGCCTGTGTGTCGACGAACAAAATAAGATCTTTCTTTTAAAATCAATGGGCGACTATGCACCATCCTTCTGTTTAACTGTCGCTCTCGTGCTATTTGCAAGTATACTAACTGTATTTTCTGCGAGTGCTATAGCAGCAGATTGTGAACAATTTGATGGAAACTGTGAATCCTGCTTTGAAAATAATCATTGCATATACTGTGGATTAGTGACTTATGAAGCAGGTCAGACAGTGCAAAAATTGAATTTTTGTTCTAATGGAAGATAGATGTAGTAAAATTTTGTCTGCTGGTTTGTATTAATTTATAAAGGATTGCAAATATGTGCTTTTAAAAGCAAACATGCTCTTAATCAAGATTTTTCATTTTTTTCTCTTTCATAAATGAATTTGATTATGTTTTCTTGGACATAGTGTAAGCTGTCACAATACTCGTATATTTTTACTATAAGCAAGTAATTCTATAGATGCTGTAACTGCAGTTGCAGTCTCTCTTCTCTATTTCTGCGATTTTTGTATCATCAAACTGTTTTTTCAATTTAATTTCTACTACGATGTATTCTTTTTTCTCAAAGTTATATCCTGAAATATTCTGTGCTATTCTGTTAATGGGATTGAATTCTTTATTTCAGGTGTAACAAAACCATGGGGAAAATGTATTTCAATCAGTCTATCATATAGTTTTTTACGTAACTGCCTTTATACGGTTCCAGATTTCTTGAAAGGTAGTAGTTGTGCGGAATTTAATGCTTCAAAGCTATCACATTCTTTACCAAATTTTGAATTGCCAAAAAATGCAGAAAGCAAAAAAGCTACACAAACTGCATCTCACAATGATTCTACTTCTAACAGCCCGCACAATATCACAATGAATCCTGAAGATAAGGTGGAGGTTAACAAGGAAGTAGTTTCCTTAACTAATGAGTTTCTCAACATACCCTCCATTAAACAGTCTAATTCACTTCTCACCATTCCAAGTCTCCCAAAAGGATTAAGTTTGACAAGTATTCTGCTCATTTTAGCCATTTCTGGCTTTTTTATTATAACACTAGCAAGCTCATTATGCTGTTGTGTTAGAGTTTGCTGCAGATATGCTTGCCTGGGAAGTTGCTGCTGCTGTGCAAAATCATTATGTAGCTGTGGTACTTTATGCAGAAAGACAGGTAGACCAAGCAATGCAACTGCAACTACTGTTGAAGCATCGCAGCAAGCAATGCATCCAGAATTTCTTAATAGTAGCCTTAGGTAAACCCATTTTTTAAACGATTATAAAGAAATGCATATTTATTGATATGGTGTTAAATTTCAGCGATGAAATACAAAAATTGACTGACCAGCAAGGTAGTTTGCACTATGAAACCCTCTTAATAAATGACGAGTATCAACACTTAGAATTCAGAAATAATCAAGTGATCGTATATTTCGCTTCTGCTTTTCCTATTTTTATCTTCTACAGGTCTTTAAAACATCCAGGAGAAGCAACTAGTATAGAACATGCTGTACATGGTATTTCAAGAGTATCTACAACTGCAGATTCAGTGGCGGATTTGGCTGATATTTTGCAGCAGATTAATAGCACTATCCAATCCATTGGAACAAACGAAACTGTTGAAATGAAATCCATCCGGGAATAGCCTCTGGTTGTACTTTGAAAACATATTTGCGAAAAACGGTAAAAGCTACATAACGACTGAGCAATTGTCCCTTACCAATACTTTTTGTTAAACAGTCAATATTTTCAGCTGTATGTAAAATATATAAAAAGCTACCTACTAACACACCCTTCAAAACTGATTTGCAAGGAGAATGCGTAGAAGTAAATCGTAGTTCGTTATGCTTTCAAATATGCCTTTCCTTCCTCATTTTTATTTATTTTGGTTGCAAAATGATGCTTTCATTTGGCATAGTAGATAAAAACTCTAATTTTTTATTACAATAAAAACTTATAAATTCCTCATAGGCTGCTCCTTTTCAAGTAGAAGTAAGGCAGAAGTGTTGCAGAGAAAATACAAGTAATGACAATTTTTTGGTCAGGGTTTTCTTCAAGAAATTGTATATTCTTTTTGTTGTGAAAATTTAAGAACGTAAATTATGTTTTAGCTCGTAACACGATTATAATTCATCTACACTCTCTTTATTAACTTGTAGAATCATGGCTTGAGTAAATCAGTACTTTAACCTGATAATGAAATAGCACCTTTTGTTTTTGTAATGTGAAGGCATTAAAACGGAACGCGCTTGTTGTATATTCCATTCCAATTTATGCCCCTAAGACATGTTCTGTTTGTTTCCCATTTTTTCATTTCATATGAATTTTGCATGACTTCGCCTTAATGTTATATACCCCCAAATTGTTAAGCCATATTGTAATAGTGGCTATTTTCTAGTTCAATGTTCATGGCGTTCTTTTATCAAACTGGCTTTACTTTTTCCGGGAATGGAGAATTAGCCATTCAGCATGACTTTGTAAACACTATATTTTCCAAAGCTATATAAATCTCAACAATGTAGGTAGGATATTATTTTCCAACTGCAAGTAACATAAGCTATGCTGTTGCATACTTTCACAAAAATCACCGTTGCAACTTTTTTAAAATCTCTGCTCCTTACTTGAATTTTCGAACGTCAAAGTATTTTGCTGTGGCATAAGCTGTAGCACACAGCAGCAGAAACTAAAACAAAAGCAATAATATAAAACCCCAGTGCTTGATTGCCCCCCTAAAAAACTCTCAGAACATAGCAACGTACAAGGGAGAGTATTTTCATGGTAATAATCTTTTTCTCATTAAATTCGTAAACAGAACTCTGCTTGAGCATTTACTTGCTAAATTTAGCAATATTTTTTATCAAGCATTAACAAATAAACATGAAATTATATGTAAGCCACAGCAGAGAAGCATTTTTGCTTAAATAGAACCACCAAAGATAGCTATATAAACTAAATTCTGGAGACTCTACGCATTTCATTTCAGAATTGTGACAAAGGCGGACAGTGTTAGCATATAAATGACGTTAAAGATTGTTCGAAGCTCTTTAGAGATGAAAACTCGTTCCGGCCGTCATCAAGGTTGCAATGTGTTGTAACGTAGTAGAAGCGAGTATGTAGTGTCTGTCACTCAGTCCAATGTCATGCTGCACTTCGTAGAAAATTCCTGCAAGTGACTTTCTGGTTGCTTTACGTATATGAATTGTTTTAATAAAAAATTTGCTAGCACGTGGGAGATTAGCAATCGTTTGGTTGATAAATCGTTGCGCCGTTTCTGTGGAGAAAACCAAAAAAATTTGGGTTACCACAATGCTTACTGTCAACGCAACATGGTGTGGGAGATATATGGCCTTTTGTAGCTCAAAAATGATACAACAATCGAGTAAGGTAATTCTAAATAGTTGCATTCCAATGAAACATTAGTACTCAGCCAGTTTGTTGCGCTATCCGTTTTAAAAACCTGTATTTCGAATTACAAAATCTCTGTTAACATGCCGTTGGAGTGCGACCTGATGAAAAGTACAAAACCGTACCTTTTTATCGTGTAACCATCTATTGCAGGCTAAATGCCCTTGTTAGTTGTAATCAGTGCCTTTTATTAGCGAGGAATTCGTTGATTTTCCTCTTGATTGTAAGAAGTTTTGCTGCGTGGACTGTTTGAAAAGGCGATAGTTTTGCAGATGTCTGTGCTAAAAAACTTACTCTTCGATTTGATGGTTGCTCGTCCGTTTGCTGTTTGTCCTCACAACCTAAGTAGGACAGATATCCTCTACAGTAGTTTTCAATGTATTCGTCATTACTCTTCGCATAAACGCCGTGCCTCCTCATCGGAAGATTCAGATGAACTGCTAGATGATCTGCGTGCGGTTGGTCTTCATACTCCTGCAGGCGGTAGTGCATGGCATGCCAGGGCTCGGTCGCCTCAAAAAGTTGTAGCAAAGTCACAGATTTTACAAGGTGATGCTACTCTTAGTAAGAACAGGAATTCACATGTGAATCGCATCGCAAGAAATCTCCAATTTTCCAAACCGTATAAAGATTCAAAGCAATTATCTTTAATGAATCCACCTTTTGACAACTTTGCATCACAACCTGCTACTGAATCGAACGACTCTATTTTGCGTATACCCTTAGCGAGTCTGAGAACACAAAACAAGAAATCTTCAGTTTTTCCTATCGAAGATACCACGTATACAAGACTTGCTATCGCTGCACAGATAGCACATCATTCCCCTATTAGTAAAGGGCGTCGAGTAGAAAATCGGCAACAGCGTAAGCAGATATCGAATAGTCGTTCTAATGCTTTTTCCTTCGGTCAGCCGTACTTGGATGATTCTAAAGCAGTCAAAGGATTTTTTATTCCCATTAGAAATGAAAAAAGTGAAGAGAGGTTCAATTTGGTTCCCCTTAAGCAGCGGCAATCGTGTAAAAACTTCAAAATAGCAATCGATTCTTCCCCATCTCCTCGTCGCCTTCGTATTCTCGACATAGATAAGCTCCCATTAAAAGATCTTCATCAATATCTTCTTTACACACTTGTATTTCATCTTCCGGCGGAAGTGGTATTGAAAGTTATAAGCCGAATCGGAGTCTTTCGAGACAAATCTTCTCATGTAAATTACATGAACATCTTAAATTTAACAACTCCATTATTTGGCCCAAAAATTGGTCCTCTTGCAGTCGCACTTCTTTGTCGTGCATATCAATCCATTTCCATACCCTATGCGCTTGACTATATTCGAAAATTTGGTCAATTTTCAAAGGAATTTATAGCGAAGCAGGTGTGTTTTTATTATATTATTTGATTCTCTAAAGCAAGTTAGGAATAAAGAATGGAGTACTAAAATAAGACTATCCGTTTGTGTTACAAGGTGTCGGTTTTTCAAAGCTTGGGCTGAAATATCAAAATTATTTTTTTGAATCGTTTCAATAGAATATCGGGTGGTAATTTTTGTGAAAACATGAAACTGAAACTTTCCTCCGATATTTCATGTCTATTCAGATAGAAAAATGCGAGAGTCCTCGACTTTTTGATTTTGTGCGTTATCAACGTCATGGTGGTATACGTCCTCTACCCGGTATAGTCACGCGACCTTGGTCATTAGCTTCATACACTGCTTTGATGTCTAATTGCTCAGCAAAGGATTATATTTATCAACAACTCAAGTTACAGAAGCAAGTTCCTGCATTGCTTGGGGCTTTGCCCTCTTGTGATTTTTTGCATGAGGGAGATGAAACTTATGACAAAAGCTTGAGTTTTCTTCGTTTCTCCGAGAGGCTACTAGAGCCATTGAAAACATCTGAAAATGTAACAGAAACGCATCATCTACAGAAGTCTTTTTCACATCGTTGGACTAGTCCACCAGTCAATTATTCGGTTGATAGCAAATCCCACGAAGAGATCACAAAGGGTTTGTCTGCGGATAATGCCTCTAGAGATTGCTCGCCCGTATCGCAGGATTTTAATGAAAGTGAAGGATTTGAAGATCTCACTGATTCAATTTATAGTTTTGACACGTCGTTTGATTCATTAACAGCTTTGGACAGCAACAATCGTGATATAGAAGCGAGTTTTCAATCTTTAGATATGCAGTTTCGCCGTGTGGCTACGCAGTCAAATACCATTTTTGAATTCACTGAAAAATATCCTGGCTCAGAAACTGAGACCGCATTGTTGGATCCTTCAGATGTTCCTGCAAGACTTTACGTTTCAAAGCAGCAACTTGCTGCTGACGAAGAGAGAAGAGCTTCTATATGGATGAATAGTAGAGATAGAAGGTTCAAAGAATTCAGACTCCGCGGGAAGAAGTATTTCATTGGCGAAAAGGGAGAATGGTGTAGAGTGGACGACGTAGGGGAGTCCTATATAATAAAGAGAAAGCGGAGAAAGCATGTGCTAATTCGTACGCGTAGATTGGAACGTAAGAATGAACGAGAATTACAGAAAATGGCTACTGCAGCAGTTTGATATTTTCATGGGTACTTGTTTTTTGTAGTTATAAACTTAAAGTGTACTGGCGATACTCATTTTGATTAAAATGTAATACAATACTTTGAAAAGGTATTTTTTTCATTATTTGGATTGTTATTTATTCTATCTTTCAATGCCATCATATTCAGAAATTTTTTTTTATACTTGCTCCACTCGGCTGCTGCGTTGCGTTGAATTATCGTTTCAGTGTGGTTTTAATTTTCTGTGCTAGTGCTGCATGCGATTTCTTACTTGTAGCACCTATTCACCTCAAATTAAGAATTTAATTTTTTGACAAGACATTGCTAATAAGGGATGAATTATTAAAGGAAAAGTAATGTTTTGAAATAAGTACGCAATCGGTTCTTTAATGCTGCAGAATGCAGAATCGGGTAAGCAGAGAAGCATGGAATTACCCAGAAATAATTCACAAGTAAAATATAAGAAATTATGGAGTCCATGGAAGAATCTAGGTACTACAAGGATCGTGTAGCTTTTCATTAGTAGATAGGGTGGTAATAGTAGGTTTATTACGCCAGAAAGAAACATAGTATGTTCTAGTATTCCCAATCATACAACTACAATATAGCAATTTCAAGTAGAAAAATGTTATTGAATTTAAATAAGGAATCGACACTATTGATAAGCATTTCATTCTTACACGATTTCTCCATAGCTTTTATCGGGAGACGGAACAAAAATTACGATAGTAGAGAATTTGCATTCAACAGGGGGGAGAGTTTGAAATTACAGGGAACCAAAATTTAATGAAAACGATGTGTGCTTGTATATCTAAACGCATATCTCTAGCTGCCTTCTAAACGCATTTTCAGCAAAACAATAACAAAGTTACCACTATTCCATTGAAAAAATCGTAAAAATGAAACGATGAAACAAGGTGCAGAAAAATTAAAATCAAGATTTTGTTTATATATTTTTCGCCCAATCACGTCCCTTTTTACAATAGGAATCCAGCAACCCTTTAAGGGAAGAAATAGACATAGTCTTAGACAATTGGAGAACCCCTTGTAGCTCTGCTTGATTGATAAATTCTGCTTCCGAAAACGTATCAAGAAAAGCTATAATAGCATCCGAGCTCAAATCTTTCTCTATTTGGATTTCAATGCTCTGCCAGCAAATTTGAGTGGCAGCGGTTTCCCCATTATTGCGTTTATAGACACATTGCACACCAATCCAATATTTTTTCGGAACACCTAATTCCCATGGTTGAATTCCGCCCTCTGAGGATATAATAAAATTTTCGGAAGAAAGCATTTCGAATGTGTGTACCACAGCCGTACAAACAACTCGAGGATTTGGACGAGCATTCCCCGGTGGTGCTCTCCTATGCGTTGGACGCAAAGTGTACACGTAAACATTTTTTCCTGCGAAGGCTTCAGGTGGGTGGCTTGGTAAAAGAGTTATCTTCAATCCACACTTTTGCATGTTTGTGCAAGTGAGGGAAAAACTCGGTTTCCATTGTAGTTGAGGATCAGGAAAATTGAAATGGGGTGCTTCAAACTCTGGTGCGCATGATGATGCATCAGTCTCCTCAGTCCTGTTAGTTTTCACTTCGCAAGGGATATACCGTGTTGCATTCTTTCCTTGCTTTTCATCTGAGGTTTCTAGCTGTTGGAGCAACAATTTTGCATAAGGAGGTGAGGGGGGAATTCTCTAAAATTCAATATAAAAAAAAATTATGTGGAAATACATTACAAAAATTTTCTTTCGTAAAGACAAATTTTGTAATCTTAGGCGCACAAACTACAATAATGGAGCGTACATCCGATTACAAAGACATAAATATATTTAAAACGCAGCCATAATAATTCTAGGAAAAAATTACCCATGTGTTGCAAAGATGACACAAAAAAAATTCGGATGCGTATTCAGTCACTTCTAGCATGTTAAAAAAGCGATACCTAGTGCCCTATGTAGCTATGGAAAGAATTCGGAAAAATGCACGTACTAGCAATTAAAACTATACCACTTACCCAATTTTTGAAATCACGTCGTGTGTTTCGTGTTAGTTCTTGCTTGCATTCTTCCATCGCAACATTAACCTGAGAACGAGGCAAGTAATAGCAAATGCAGGAAACAACCAGCAATGTTCCCACAGAATAAGAAATTATAGACACAGTAGTAAGAGAATAGGGGGGAAAGGAATAAACATACCATCTTACTTGCTTCGGCTCGCCTGTCTGCATACTTTTTATCTACTTCTTGTGGAAGACTGTCAGGATGAAGCAGAAACTTCAATTTTCGCCCCATCTTATTAAACTAAAAAAAGTACACGCGAGTACGTTAAATTGAAACAAAAAAATTAAATGAGAAGTAACAAAGGGAGGAAAAAGGCGTATCAAGCAATTCATACATTAGATTCTTACTGAGGTAATATTCAGGAATGTTGGATCGATTCCAATCATGTAGAAATAGTAGGAGGGATGCTTTTTACTGGCAATAGATGGATGATCTCCAAAAAGATGTACTTCGGAAATACGGTCAAACACATAATCCACCGCTTCATGTATTTCTTTCAACTTTTCGGTAACTTGTTTTTCATGAGCAAACTTTTGTGACTAAAAAAAATGAATTATGTTAAATCAAGCACATATTCATATGGGTTCTAAAAAATATATAGAACAGCCATCTTTTCCACCACTAAATGCATTTTAATATAGTCATGAAATAAAAACTAGTTACTGGGATACATCATATGCTTTGAGAAAAAATACCTTAATTTTATCCCATGCTTCTTTACTCGATGTCAATTTTTGTAACGCTACCTTAGCATTCTTGCAAGACTGTAACCTCCCAATGGAGAGTAAATTCACAGCTTTTTCGAAGGCAGCTAACATCTAGAAGAAAAGCAAGCAAAAAAAGAAACAAAAAATGTATGCAATGGACACAAAAAGACTTTGGAAATTGCATATTTATAACCAGTAAAATCATACTGCAAATAACGAAGAAATGTTAATGCTATAGCAACATTACCAAAAAGGTCGTGCAGTTATCACACCAAAATCATAAAGCAAGGTGTGAAAATTGAAGGGATAAATACAACAATTCACTTTTACTAAATTAAAGCATATAGCTAATTATAGATAAAAAAGTCCAGTTGGGAACTAAGGTAAGAATATTATCTAAAAAGAATAGCATACTTGAGGCTCTTCCACCATAGAGGGAAGATTTAGGAATGCAGGAAGGCTATCACCGTCGGCTTTTATTAGTATTTGCCGTAAGCATTCATCTTGCATGAAGAAAAAATCACGTATCGCAGTTTCAAAACTACATAGGCGGAAAGATAGACATGTATAATCCTCATTTGACAAAATAGCAGGGTGTGCAGAAGTGTCCTGGAGGAAACGTTTGAAAATGGAAACACGAGTGTTCACAGCTGTCCAATCTGCGGAAAGTGGGATCCGCAGAAGAGTCAAAATTTTGGAGAAAAGTGATGAATCGAGATATTTGGGGAGAGGCCATTGGTCGAAGTTTGACACTAAGTCATAAAAAAGACATTTAACAAATTCCTGCCAGTAAGCTAAAATTTTATGCGAAGGTGGATTTGCATCGCCAAAAGTAGTAGAGACATTCTCTTTACAAACAGATACATCATCATCAGCTATAGATATGATTTCTGGAGGCAATGTGCTCGGTTTTGCACGTTTACATTGAGATCCGGGAGATAGTAACGTCCTATATGTTCGTTTCTTTTGAGAATACGATTCCATTGAAAGGGGATTTTCTGAAAAGTCATGCAGATGGCTATCTGATAAAAAATTATTCTTCGGGGAGATTTTATATTGATCTAGCAGTAAAACAAGAGAATTCAAGACAGTTTCAGAATGTGAAGTCACCGAAATACATTTGTCCAAAGAGCGAAGTGCTTGTCCAAACGAATGAGATCTAGGAACAGCGAAGCGCAGTGTTTCTAATATTGCGTTTTCCATTGACGAAGGAGGAAGCCGTTTTGGTGCTTCCATCTTCAGGGATGCTGCTACCTCAGACATTTTCCCAACGAAATGGAGGACCGCTGGTACAATTTAACAAATCATCGCTAAGGAAATCGCTGTGAATCGTGTATACTTACAGCAGCTCAAAAGGTCACCAACGCAAATTTCAATAGTTAAAGAGAGAGTAACTAAGTTAGCTACAATTTGGTGTCAGTTGGTACATCTTTCTACAAGATTATAAAAGTAATTTTTTAATTGGTGTGAGGATGATTACAGCTTAGAAATAAAAATTCAGCTGAATATATTGATTTGTGAAAAAATACATCCAGATTTATTTCACCGCTTCAACATGAACTCAAAAAATATACAAGGGGGATAGAACTGACCATAACCGAGCTTTCTGACAACATGCAATTGATTCCTGCCGGAATTGGGAATACAACGTTTCGAACGAGATCACTAAAAGCTTGGATTACGGCCAACTAGCTGTTGAATCCAAAAATGATAATGTTGTATCGTCATCGCTTTTAATATTCTCGGTACTTAGAACAGTGTCCACAGTGTTCTTCGCTGCGAATTAAGACACGTTATTGGCGTTCTGTGAGTGGTGTGTATCAAAGCCTTTGATACGTCAGTTTACCAACTTAAGGTCGTACCGTGGCATTTTCGCAAGCTCCATGCTTTTAAAATATCCTTTTGAAGGATTTAGCTATGAAACAAGACTTGCTAGTACTTAACTTTACTTGAACAATACAACTATTTTCCATTTAACTTAGATTTTTTATGCAAAAATCCAATCTTTTAAGTTTTATAGAAAAAATGTGTTGCTGTCAAGATGGTTCCTATAACTTCGCTTTGCTGAACTTTACCTGATTTGTTTTTTTTACCAGTACTTGCGGGAAACATTTTCATATTTATAATGTATCATATTTTTCCCACTAACATGAAAGCAGCTGAATCATTAGCTACTCATAAAATAAAACATTGTTCAAATGTGATTAATATAGTACATAAAGACAGACACTTTCAAGATATTTAGAATAAACACAATTCAAAAGCATAAAAACGGATTATTCATATGCGTGCACAGTATGTTTACGGTTGCTAACTATGAAATTTCTGCTACCTTTAATTATTCAGCTCTATTATGCAGCTAAGCAAGTTTCTATTTTTTCTGTTCATAAAAGATTATTGCAACAAAGTTATAAGATAAGATATGGCTGTAACTGAGAAGTTTTTGGTATGTACATATGAAAGCGCTTTAATGGTTTATCGCATTAATTATAGACAAAATAGTTTTTCTAACCATGAAGTGATGCTACTACTGTTAGATGTTTAAATATACTTGGACTTCTATTTTAAATAAAAAATATAGAAATGCAAAGTATATGACGAGCATGCATATACATATATATAATCACAAGAAGTTGGACAAGTAGAGTGCAAAAAAACTTGTTCACATAAATATGCGGCAGGTAGTATTCATAGTTAAATTTTTTTCAGTTTTATGTGAATGTTTTAAGATGAAGGCATAGCAAACAGTACGTACATTTCAGCGAAAATCCCAAAAATTACATTGATCGTTTTCGAAATGTAGCTCTTTTTCTTTTGCTCAACAGAACATATTTTGAGAAAAAATGAATCGGATAGCTTTTTGTGCAAATCATTAGGGAAATAAATAACAATAGTAATTGTAGATGTAAGCATCAAATTTCCATTTCCGGCCAAACAGAGTACTTTATGAAGGTAACTAGGATATGCATGACATTATCTACTTTACTTAACCTTCGGGGAGAAGAAAAAGATTACTTTTGTTTAGGACTGGAAAAGCCATCTATAAATTAAATCAAGACAAAAATCTGACGGAAAATGCGAATGGAAAACACATGTTACAGCATAATTGACCTTAAAATTGGAATTCTTTTAGTTGGAACAAAGTGGAACTCTTAATGAGCAAGGATGTTTAAATGTTGATTAAACTGTAACAATGAACAAAGCTGTTAATTAAATGATAAACAGAACAGAAACACAGAAGAGAACACTTCGTTATTTATTTTCCAATAAGAATTATTATTACCCGCTGATTCGTAACCTCTTCAAATTGATTGTATAAAGAGTAAAAAGATGTTAAGAAATGAGTAAGATAGTTTTTTAGATTTTTTCTCGTAGTGAAGCAGAGTACTATTAAATTGTGACACTTTACTCAATACGTTTCATTGTATTGGTTTTGTGGTTCGGCTTAGCTAAATAGTTATATTTGATAATCAATATTGTTACTTGAGGTTAGTTTTAGTACAACTAAGAATCAGGTGAAAAGGCAGCGTATCAGTGATCAATAATAAAGTTCAGGCACTTCTTGTGGAGTAGCGAAAATTACATTTAAAGTGTCTGTTCTGCTTGAGATGCAGCATGTAATGCTTTACCGTGCTGCTTTTTCTGTAACACGGACATTACACCGACCTCAGCGCGGCGATCGTAGAGAATAATTTATAACAATTTATAATAATGATTGTGTCAATACTATTTAACCATATATGTAAATGCCTAGATATTTCGGTTGCCGTGTCTAGTTTCTCATGCCTTATAATACATTAGTAATCATAAAGTTAGCTTACACCCACTTTAGGTTTTAGTGACACCAACCCCTCATAGTTACATGTTTCGTGCCGCAAGATGAGGATAGCATTTTTTAAGCATGCATTGAATACTCCTTTACACCCCACATACATACCAGCGTTAGGTAGAGAGAGGAATGCTTTTTCTTCTCTTCAGACCTTTTTTCCCCAATCCTTTTCGTAGTAAACAATTCCTTGTAAGTTAGCATATATATTCTTGTTTTAACCTTTTCGCTTTACAATAGTTATTAGATATCTTTCCTTTGTTTTTCTCCTGCTATAAATGAGTACAACTTCCGTTTATAAGAACAGATTAACTAAAGAGAACTTTCAGTTAACGTATGAAATAACCTAATCACGAAAAGAGAGAGAAATAGTCAGCCGGAATCGAGTTATCGATTGGCGAAAACGTGACGAATAGATCAATCGAGATACCCACGTTTACATTTTCATAGGCAGCACTTTTAGATCTATGAAAGACTATAAAGTTGATCTTTAGTAATTTCACAATAGAAATGTTTAATTTATAAATGATATTTAAAATTGTGAGAATTACAGAGTGAAATTTCGGTAAAGCGGTAACTGTAATACAGAATACTAATTATTTTAAGCTTGCAGCAAAACGTTTTTGAATAAAATCACTTACAAGATAGGACTTAATGTGCAGCTTTTTTCAAATGTAACAACGCCTTTTTTAGGATTCTCGGTAGATTGTGGATTTACACAGAAACTGGATATGCCCAGGTCATTTTTTTATTGCCCAAACAGCTGAGATTGGCTACAGAAGAGTCAAAACATAGGTTATTTGAGAGCAAAGTGCTTCAAATTAACAAGGCAAAGCTAGAGAAACAAAATGTTAGCATGGGATAATTGTAAAAAGGTTGCAAAGTTTTCACTTCATTTTTTTGAAAAAAACCTATATCTTTTATGAAACGATTTTAAACCTAACATCATTAAATATTTTGCTCAAAAAGGTAGTGGCTCTATACTATTCCGCTTCGTCTCATAAATCTTTCGCATGCTACCAACATATCCATAATTACATTTCATCCGTGCCTAATATTATAGTTTTTATATAGAATTTTACGAGCTGAGTTAGGCATCTTATGGGAATGAATGTGCTAGTTGGTTTATGTGTTATGAAAAGAGGTATGTTTATATCGTTTATGATAGATATCCTGCTTCCTGAAAATTTTTTACTCTTACAAGTTTTTCCCTCAACATGCTTCATCCAAGTGGCACTACATGCAGAAGTATTCAAATTTACAGTTATTGTACTTACTCCATTCTTCGTGTAATTACAGCTGCGAGGCAAGCACTTCCACGCTGGAATACTTGGGCAGAGTATTTCTTTTCCTTGCACTCGTCTTCTATCTTAGATGCTATTTGCAATTGTGTTATTGCTTATTTCTCGTTTATGTTTTCACATCAGCATTAAAAAAACTCTCTTTCTTATTTTATTAGATTCTTTGCTGTCTTCACGGCGTACACACGTTTTTATGTAGAAGATTGCTGAAACCGGACCATATTTTTGCACTATTTTTTGTATTCAATTTTTTTCCAGTTTTGTTGAATACTTGCTTTTCTAGCTACGGTATTGCTTGAATATTTGTCATTTGCCACACTTAAAATTTAAAAAATTGACGCTTTTTATAAATTAGGGCAAAGGTTTATATTTTGTTCCAAAAGTACTTTTCCTTGCAATTGTAATCGCGAACACTATTCCAATCTCTGTTACGGGAACGGTCCGGCTCTGTTCTGTGTGCAATTTAAAATCCCATTTTTGCAAAAGCAAAGTTCCAATTTTTTTTCTATTCTTTCATAATCACAATGGTACTTGAAACTGATGAGTTGCGCAATTTCTCTCAAAGTAGCACATTGGATCTTTTTCTACCGTCTGACCGCGAAAAAAGAGTGAAATCTCTCAACTGGAAGTCAATTAGCATCATTACTGCTTTAATACTTCTTATAACCGCTGCAACTACTTTAGTTTCACTCTTTCTGCTTAAGTCATTTTCCAGTGGCACTTCTGAGATGGATTTACCGAGGTATCATGATGCCACGGATATCGAAACGTACTTTGAGTTTTCAAAATTTATGTCCAACTTCGACAAAAATTATCATACAATTGAAGATTTCCAACTTCGCTTCAACATTTGGAGAGCTAATCTGAAATTTATTCAGGAACATAATAGTAATGGTATGTCTGATATTACAAATTAAATCAACGAAGAGTTTTGGAGTTTATTTGCTTGTACTTACATTTTTGGTTTCTTAATATTATTACAGGGCATCTCTCCTCTCTAAAGATGAATGCTTTCGGTGACATGTCAGCAGAGGAATTTAAAAATCAATACCTAGGTTACGCAAAACCCCAAAATTTAAAGTCTATAGGGGTAAAACTATTAGTTTATATAGCCGAGCAAAGAAGATAATCAAAACTGGAAAAATGGGCTGCAAACCATCCATTGTCTTTTCTTGCAGATTGATAATGAAGTGAGTAATATGGACATAAATACATTGCCAAAAAGTGTTGACTGGAGGAAAAATGGATGTGTAACACCCGTCAAAGACCAAGGAATGTGGTAAGTAATGATTAATCAGACAAATCAGAGGTACAAAAGACTTGTCAAGACGATTTTCTAGTTTCTGCTCTTGAATTGTAGTTACATGTATTTTGCATACTATGAAAATCAACACCTTTTTCTGTTAACAGTGGTTCTTGCTGGGCATTTAGCACAACTGGAGCAATAGAATCTGCTGTTTGTATTGCAACCGGAAAACTTTATTCTTTGAGCGAGCAGCAACTTGTGGATTGCTCTAATAACGGAGGGAATCAGGGTTGTAATGGAGGAGAAATGCAAGCAGCATTTACATACGCCATTCAGGAACATGGTCTCTGCACTGAAAGTGATTACCCTTACATGGCTCAAGATCAGAGTTGTCTAGAAAAATCTTGCAAAGATGTAGCTCCTATAAGCAGTTTTAAGGTATCGTATTAGTTACGTTTTAGCAAATATTTAGTTCTACATTAGGTTGACATTATTTATACTTTGGTTGCCACTATTTTGTCACGAGATTATTGTTCTAAAATTATGTATCAAATTTTATTTTAGGGTGTACAATCAGGAAGTAGCTCTGCTTTAACTGCTACAATAGCAACACGTGGACCAGCATCAGTTGCTGTCGATGGTGGTGGACAAGCTTTCAGATTTTACAACGATGGAATTCTTGACATTCCATGCGGAGATGCTCTTGATCATGCCGTGCTTGCAGTTGGATATGGCACGGATGAATCAAGTGGTGAAGACTATTGGATAGTTAAAAATTCATGGGGTACAGGGTGGGGCGAAAATGGATATATTCGAATTGCACGTAAATCACAGGTACTACATTTTTGCACATGATTAGAATAGAAGTAAAACCACTTCTCAATCACACTATATGACCTAATTTATATTAATTCCTCGTGATTTAAACTTTCAGGATCCTAATGGGGAGTGTGGTATCTTGATGGATATATCCTACCCTGTTTCCAAATAGAAGGATCTTTGTTTTGGGTTGATATGTTACAAATAAGAAGAATGCATATCAATAGGATTTTACAAAGTCAAAAAAATTGATTAAAACTTTTTTAATTTTTGCAACCCAGCTGTTTACTCAATTTAATTCTCATAAATTAATTCATTTCAAGCTTTTTTTGTTTTAAAGTGATACACGCCAAAAGTTTTCGTTATTGGTTGTCTTTTTTCTGTCAAGTTTCTGTTGAAGAAATTGAGTTTTTGATTTCTTAATTTCAAAGGTTTGTCCACTGTATACATACTCACTTAAACTCTACTGCAAACCTTGCATGAGATAGGTTATTAAATGTTGAAGTTAAAACATGCTTCATTAAAACCGTAAAATTAATAATATTTAGGAGCAAAGTAACTCTAAGAATGACACAACCGAAGAAATCAGTTTCAGTGCGTGGCGGTATTGACTGTTTCTTTCACATCTTACTCTCAATACTCGGTGGTGCAAGCTTTTCAGTTTAGAGTAGCGATTGCGGAATGTTCGGCGTGTGCTGATAGCGTCGCGTGGTATTGCAGTGGCGTTGTGGTGTTTTGTTGCTTCTCGATAGTAAACAATTGCGCACCCTCTAACATAAAGTTGGAAGAAGAGAAAGTTCTCTTTTACTCTCAACTATTTTTCAATCATCTTCAATTTCCATTATGCTGAATAAGAACCTCTTAATGGCATCAAATTTTTTTGATACTAAAGGCACAAAGGTGGTATGCGTTGGACAAAATTACAGAGCGCACTGCGAGGAAATGGGAACTGCTATACCGGAAGTTCCCTTACTTTTTGTCAAACCTGGCTCGGCACTAACGTTTGCATCAGCACCAATAACAATTCCTACTGATATTGGTCAGTGTTATGTAATAAGGAATTTCACGCAGCAATTGATAAACTCCTTTTCGTAGTTTCAGTATGTACTGCTTACTGAGTAATTTGTACCTATTTGTGGCTGTAGCTTAGGACAATACCTCATATTGAACTTCAAGCCCCGTTAACCTGAGACCGTGAAGGTTTTTTGCATGCAATGTAGTTATTGCTTATATCTCTTCTGCTTGTTCGTATAATAATATGCATTTGTTATTTTTATTGCGGGATTGTAGGTGATATACACCACGAGGTTGAACTAGCTGTGTGCATTCACAAGGAGATGAAAAATATTACCGCTGAGAAAGCATTAGACTTTGTTAAAGGTATCATTATCTAAGTAGCATTCGCAGGACTCTTTTCTTCGCATTATGCTCTATGCATGCATTTCTACGAAATCAAGTGGTGCCAAACAAAGTTCTTGTGATTTTGTGTACCGATATAAATTGACAATTTAGCAAGATTTTTTCGAAAAGTAGTATACACACTTGAATATTATGATAGTGTTAATTTTATTCATATAAATATTTTTTGTATGGGAAAAGGTTACACCGTTGCAATTGATGTGACGGCGAGAGAAATACAAAAGGTTGAAAAATCGAAAGGATGGCCATGGACTTTATCAAAATGTCAAGATGGATTTGCTCCTATTATGGAAACTATTGTGCCCCCACAAAAAATTGATGTCAATAATACTGGTTAATTGCAAATCGCACTTTTTTAAAAAACTTTTTGTGCTTCTTTTAAATACTGAATGAAGAACCAGCATACTGCGATATAATTTTTTTGAATGAAAACATGAAGCACAATTTCAAACTATTTCAAATTTTATACTGTGGAAATATGTTCAAATCGCTTTGTCGATACTTGAAATTGCACCATACAGAAATTTGGTTGGAACTAGATGGGAAAATCCAACAGAAGGGAAACATTCAAGATTTAATATTTAAGGTCTGTTGAGGTGGAAGTTTTATTCTTTAAGCCGTATCTATCATACTTCAAAATTATGCTTTTTTGAATTCTCTCGACATAATCCGGAGTTATATCTCTAGCAGCAGTCAAACGTATATGTGCTAGATTCATTGACTTTTTTGAATAATTTTACAGATACCAGACTTACTAGCATACATTAGTAGGCATATAACCCTATACCCTGGTGATATCGTACTGACAGGTAGCTCGAATTATAGTCATCACTTTATTTCAATGCTTTTTTTAGCTGGATGAGTTTTGTTAAACTCTTTAAGGGTTGTTTTGTTGAAGCCTATTGCTTGCTATTATAGGAGTATTCAGTGTTTATCTGGATAAGATACTAATTAGTTTTTTCAATAGAAAGTGTGATCTCATCGTGAAATTTATCGAATAAACTTGGCTATTTGAAACGTTTTTCCAATGCAGGGACCCCAAGTGGCGTTGGGCCCATGCTTCCTGGGCAGCGTGTCCGGATAGGTATTAACAGCACACTTTTCTCTGCAACAGATTCAGATATGTACACTGCAGAATTTGATATTATTGCTCGATAAGCACTAAATGTATATATTCAATGAAAATTGAATTTTGTGTTCTGTTTATGATGGTGTAGTCGCTTCTCCTGTCGCAGTTACGAACCTTTTCAACAATCCTGCGTAATGGTAAAAAATGGGTTCATGAATCCAGTAATAAGTAGTTATTTTGATTCATAAGCTAATGGAAAAGGAGATAGAGAATTGCGCAATTATTGTATTCCTTCTCTAAAAGAGCATTTTTAAAAATTATCTGCTGCATTATTCTGGTTTGATTCAGTTGGGCTTGCATATGATTTTATTCAAATTTTTGAGTAACTTGTATTTCAAGACAAAGAAAAAATGCATTGACTTACATCCTGGAATAGATTTGTTTAACTATGTATTCATTAACACGAGATGCACGTGATAGACTTCTGTCCTTGTGCATTGTATTATGTGACCAAACAGAAGAGTAGCTTAAAGTACAATTTTATACTTCTACCCAGAATGTGTAAAATTCGTTAGGTTATGCGCTTTGCGTAAAAATTACGCCATATGTTATCGAAATAAATTGAATTTATAATTTTAAAAAGTGAAGTGTAGTATAGTGAGAATATTAGTGAAAAGAGCAAAACAGAGCTACTTTTTTCCTATCTCAATATAGTGTGTCAATTTCTTCATCTGGCATTTCAGAACGAAATATATTTACAACTAAATCTCTTCCTACGCTAGGAAGAGTAAAGAAAAGATGATTATGTATATATAAATCGGTTTAGTGGGTAACGCAAAATTTCATTCCTTACAAAGTATATTGATTTCGTCATTTTTGAGCATTTCAATGTGGAAATATGAAAAAGGGTAACTCGTAGTGTTGCGAGCATGATATTACTAATAAGATTTACTGAGGAAGAATTACAGTAATATGATGGCAAATCCTTTGGGATTTGAGTATTTCATTGTAAAATCTGCAGCTACAGCGTAATTTTATTTTACATCCGGTTGTCAAAAATCCTGGAGAGCCAATTAAACTTGATTAGTTGTTAGAATTAGACATCGGGTTAGATTTGAACTAAATTTAAAAATACTTTGGTATTCTCGCTCTTACTCGTATTGCATCGTCAAATAAATTGAAGCTTAGATGGGAAAAACACTGTTTTCAAAAGAAAATGGTGTATTTCCATTTTAAGAAAATATGATTTCTTAGTTGTAGCGTTTGGAAAGTCCCTATCCGTGCCTTGTGATTCAAAAATAGCGTGGTGTGGATGGGTTGCAATAGTTGAAAGCGCACTTAAAGGTAAAGCATGATTACACTCCTAAAATTGTTCAGAAACTCTGTAGTGAAGTTGCTCGTATTTGCTTTTCATTTCATCAGCCATATGGTGCTATTTTTGACCAACTCTTTCATGTGTGACAGATTTGGTGTGAGAATATAAGAAGGAATATACTTGTGTTACAGGTTGTGGAGGGGTGGCACAATCGATTATGTTTGAATTACTTTTCACGTAGCTTTCAGTTGCTCTACACTTAAATAAAATGCCTTTTTTACAATAGGTACATTCTTTCCAATCAAAGCAAACCAAAGACAGTTGCATATTTTGGTTTTATGCTCTACTCTATTTGCCGCTGCGATGATTTTACTGAAATTGCTTTTGCAGCCAACTTGAAGTTAATCAGCCACTGAATAATCGAAATGAATTCGCTTTTTGTGCTAAACAATTCTGGGTACGTCAACAATTCATCTTCATTTTGTCAAACGGAATGAAATTATTTTGTCGTATATCACCGATAATACCCACAAATATGTTGGTAGAGGCTTGTTATGGATATGGAATGGAGGAATATTCTGTTCTGAGTTCTTTTGATAAGTTGAATAATACGGTACACAGTGCCATTAGATATAATTCAACGAGTTGAAACATTAATTGGTTACTGCAACCGCCATTAGGGCTTTTGGTATTTTGAATACCTTTGAGATACCTTGGAGTGTACGTTTGAATTTGAAAAACTTCCACAAATTACTTTTCTTTTTTTCCTAAGGCATGAATCCCAAGTTTCTAGTGATTGTTAGTTATCCCAAGTTTCTAGTTATTATTAGTTTATGAAAATGTGAAATCGCAAAATATATAAGTGTGTACTAAATTCCGAAGAGAAATTTGTTCTTTCTTGTATTGATTGCAAGAACACTCTAGAGAAGTTGTAAGAGTCTTTAAATTTAAAAAAATTTCACATTCGATTTTTGATCATTGCTTTGAGGAATTAAGTCTTGCTCATGTTGGTTAACCGCGTATTGCATTGAGATTTTATCTTCATAAAAATTTTAATTGTCTGGTATGAATAAACATTTAGTTAATTTTTTTGTACAATGTTAACTTTCCATCTATTTGTTCGTAGAAGAGTTCTAACTAGCTTTTATTTCATATCTTATGATGTGCATTGATGGCAAAAAAAGATTTTTTTTTTATTTTTAAAGATATACCTTTATTGCTCTCTTCATTGAGCAACTTCGCGCCGGTATTGCATCAAGTAGCTTTGCTTTTGAGGAGTAAAAGAAGTAAAAATTGAATTAGACTTCGTGCTTAAATTCTAGCTTTTTATCTGCACCAATCCGCGCGGGCATTTCGCAATGTGAATGGATGATCATTTATGGGTTTTTTTTTGTCAAAGATGAGGCTTTGCAGGCATTCCATTCTCTGCTGAACAGAAAGGACTAAAAACTTTACTTAACTAGATAGGAAAACTAACGACACAAGCTGAGTGTATTTTTGCTTAAATTGCATCTCCTTTTCTTTTATATATTTCTGTAGGAGCTTTTTGATAGAGAAACATTTCAACAAATACTTACCGCGTAGCTGCTGCAGGCCAATTATTAAACGTCTGCAAGATTCAATAAATCCAAAGTCTTTCCCTACAGTTGTTCATTGTGACAGTGCTTATGTGTTGATAAATGTCTGGAACAGCGGCCTCATTTTTGTTGCGGTGGTAACATCTGAGGTAATTGTGAAAGAAATTTGTTGAACAAAACTACCGATGTAACAATGAGTTGGCGATGATATTACTACAAAAGCAAAAATACTTTTTTAGTAGCATATATTTGTTGATAGGGCTAGTATTTTAACCTTTCAGCATACATGATGCATTTTTTCCTTATGTCAATACGCGTGGAATGCATGTTTCTGTTTAGTAATGAAAAAAGCTGCTTTTTAATATATCAAAAATCTTTAAATTTTTCTAGTATCAAGGAAATCTTTATATATATATATAAGCCCAACTTCTTTACTTCATTGCGAGTATTTAATTGCTTTTAAGAGGGCATTAAAGTGTTTTTTCTCACTGTTTTCCATTTTATTTGTACAAATGTAAAATCTCTCCGTATGCATGCGAAACCTCGTTGAAAATCTTTCTATCTTATGAATTGTAGCATTTTGTAAAGGAAGTATTTAAAATTTTGTAAAAGGATTGCATTTACTCAAAATCTTTTAACCATGGCCTCTCACTTTATTGTTCAATAAGCCTGTGGTGCATAGTTTTAGGATGCAATAAGCTAAGCAAAGGCTTCGCTTGTTTATTTTTCAAAGCATTTCTATTTTGCATTCCTTTGCTGAAAATTTTCTTTTTGTAGGCTCATTCTTACCTTATTTTGGAACAACTTAATACTCTGATTGCAATAATAAAGATGCAATTCAATTACATGGACGAAGATCTATTTAGAAATCATTTTTCTACTATTCACTTGGTTAGTTTACTTTAATTTCATCAATTTTGAAGGGTCTCATGCATCCAAGTATAAATGAAGGATTCCATCAATGTGATTAAATATCAAAAGATGTCCACTTAAGGAGATTTGAAGCTATTATTTTAGTTAGTATCAGAGAGAATTAGATACAAAAAGAAACTCCGTAGCAGATCATACTTTTAGAGAAAACGCCAAGAGATATTAAAATTATAGTGCCAGCTGTACATGGATCCACTGACAGTGACTTTGCTTTGACATTATTGCATTAAGAACCTCCCATTTGATTTTAGAGAGAACTTGCAGGTGTCTGTTTTGACTCTTTGATTTACTGTTATTGCTTCAGTACTAAGAAAATATGTGATTAGCTGAAACTTTTTTTTAACGTTGATAGCTGTTAAAATATTTTTTTCAGCTACTAAATGAAATGTTTGATAGTGGACTTCCATCTTCAATGGAACCGAATATTTTAGGAATGCTTATTCAGCCTTTTACAACTATGAATCTGGCAATGAAATTGGTAAGCTTTGATAAGAGTAAGATATATCTACGCTTCCTTGTTCTATTGTTATTGTATTTGTACTTACAAAACTTTTTAAGGAATCTTTTTTGTATTCTTTAGACAAGGGAGATATGCATGTCTATTCGTGAGAACGTGCATTGAAAAATATTTGCTGCATAACAGTTTTTGGGTTTGAGTTATCCCTCTTCCTTGTCCTGCCATTTTGAATGCGGGGAATCTGATGTAGCGTTGCATGGAGAAACGATATGTTATCCATAAAATCTTGCAACGTTTTTCGTCCAGTATTTGGAAATATCTACTGAACACAATAAATAGGCTTTTGAAAATTTTTACTGCTATTACACATTATAATGGTTATTTTGATTTATATTTCCAAACGTAAGCATTTCGCTTTTTTGGTAGAAATATGATGGAAAAACGGCGGTACAAAATTCATATTTTTTAAGATTATCTTTATTCGGTGTGTTTTCCGGTGCGAATTTAGAATTTATTGGAAAGTGAATAGATTTATAATATTCTTCTTTCTCTAGGTCTCCGTGGGACCTACAAAAATGCTATCCAATTTGGCTTCTTCTTTTGGCCTGGTTAAAGGAGCTACAGAGAATGCTTCTTCAGATTCTATTATCAATTCCAATGGTATAGGAGAAGGCATGGGTGTAGGTAGCGGCTATGGAACGGGCAGCGGAATCAGTGGAAGTGGCAGTGATATTTGGTGGAGACGAGGAGCTACTGCCTACTCGAGTAAGGTTTTGTTGGAAACACTGCAATGCAATCTGGGAACACACTGCATATACTACTGGCCCCGTTGTAATATTTGAATTCATTTTTTTTAATATTTTATTTCATTACATTCCTTCTACTCTGTCAATTTGAATCATCAGTGTAACTTTCAATGCTTTTCTTCAAAGCAGAATTTCAACGTAGCATGAAGGCTTATTGCATGATTTTAATGTTTTGTTTATTTAGAAAACGAAGTCCTTATAGACGTTTTGGAGAAGTATAATTGCTGTTTGGACAGGTTTGCTAATCTGATAGTGCGTAGAAATTTCTGAAACCTTATTTTGCTAGCGATTTGCTAGGCAGAAAAGAGGATTCAACTTTTCTATTTTGTTACTGAGCTGCTTCATGTATTTTTCAATGTTTACCATTGGACTTAGAGTATCTACACTTTTCGTTTATTTTTTAGAGATGGGAAAGTATTAAATGGCTCTATCAGCGGCGAAATACAAATTCAAAGCCATGTATGTATCTCCCCGTGTTCAAATATTGTATTTCTAAAACACATTTTCATGTAAATTTGATGGATTTTAGCCTATCTGTCAGAATTTACACCCGTTATAATTTCATTTGTGCTTGCCTTACTTAGTATACTCTTAAGTTTTTCATTTATTTATACATTTTGGCTTGAAATTATTGAATTTGTTTTCTTTTTTTCCTGTGATTTCATAGCTAAGCGGGATTCCAGAATTACGACTCACTTTACGTGATCCTACTCTTCTAGCAAATGCTGCCTTGCATTCTTGTGTGGGGTAAGAGTAGATGTATTTCATTTCTTAGTTCAGAAATACTCTCAACCGCAATTCTACCTTTACTTGACCGCAGAAATGGTATTGGAAAACTCTGTATTTATACATAAGGAATCTCTCCTTTCTGGCTCTCAATTTTTTGGATTGAACGCGGTTCTCGTTTTGCACACATGCATTGAATAGCTTATAGAGTTGTGAATAGCATATTCACAGTTTTTTTCCCGCTATGACACACTCCAAGGATAGAATGTTTTCATGGTTTTTATAAGTTGAGGCCACGATACTGGAAAGCACGAATGATGGGTGTATAGTTGAAAGAGTGTTGTTTATTCTTTTACTATGGGCATTACCCGGGAAAGTATTACAAAGGGCATAGAAGAAAAAGCCATTTTTCTACTATACGCAGTGGAAGTACATCTACTAGCGCAATGACTATCTTACTTGAAAATTATTTTGGATTAAACAATCCTTTTGATTGCATGTACTGCCTTTTTTGCATAGTTTATTTTTTATACGTTGGATTTGTTGTTTAGAATGCAACGATTTGAAAGAGATAGCAGTATTTGTTTCTGCCCACCAGAGGAGAAATTTTTGCTTGCATCCTATTGGTAGGTGATTTATTTCACAGTGTGTCTTGATCATACTCCTCTGTATCAACATGTTTGACAGTCATTTCATCTGTTTGGTTTATGCAAATTAATGCGAGAGCAAAATGAAGAATGTGGCTGCTCTTTTTGTAGTTAGCATATGCATCCATGGCCTCTTATTTTAGTACCATTTAGTGCAGTATTCATACGTTTAGGTTACGGCAAACACATGACATCAGTTAAAATTTGATAAGAATTTGCATTTGATTGACATGTGTATTCAATTTGTCACCACGTTTTGCAATTGTGTTTTTTTGTAACTTAAGGATTCCTGAGGTTAAATTACCACCCCCAGTTCTTTTACGCGGTTCTCTTAGTTCCTCTACTACCAAAGTAAGATTTGGAAATCATGATGAATGTCAGAACTATGACGTTAGGCATGGAGTGCAGTACTCCTGCACTTTAATATATTGCCTGTTTGTATTTTCTCAATGTTAGTTTTGCTTTTATAGTTTTCGTTTTGGAGGTTTTGCTCGGTTTTAAAAAGTATTTTAGGGAAGCTTTGTTTGCCGTTTTTTGTATATGTTCTCTTGAAGAATATGGCAGTAGCACAATTTGTTGTCTCCCAAAATCATCGTGCTGGTAGGCTAGATACCTCACAAAGTACTGCTTGTGACTTGGAAGAAGTGGCTATACGTATTCATCTTCCTAGGTAATGGTCCTGTTGAAGAGAATAATGCTTTTCACAACGCTATTCTCCTGTTACGCGACTCTCTTCTCGTAGATATGTTTTAATGGTTGTTATAAAAATTGTGCTAAAGTTGGGAATTCAATTGGCTGAACATGTGATTTGTGTGGAATGGGAGAGTTTTGGTTGAAATGTTGTTGTTTTAGAGTAATTAGGAGGTTCGATACTTGAATTTTTAATATTTTTGAGTGTGTACTTTTGTGCCACTGATTGTCTCCTCTTTTACAGTTTTGTAACGGATAGCACTGTCACTTCATCCATTGGGACTACTACATTTAATGTACAAGACAAGGTGAACACAAATTTTAGAATTTTTTACAATATTTTCTTCTCTTGACATCACTTTTTATGTGGAAATATGCCTTGCGTAAAATCTGATGCATTCCCTTTCGTTATTCATTCATCTTTAATATTTAGATTTACAGTATTCTGCGCTCCTCTTTTGATTTCTTGATACTATCTTTATTATAGTGGCTGGCTACATGTACCCCTGGTATGTGTTTGCTGTTTTTTTCCTTGAATAGACATTGTTTTGGAGCATTGGAAAATTAACACAGGCAATGGGAGCAATTCCAGCTGAAGGGACCGTAAGTAATTCTATACGTTGGATTTATGCTTTAAGAATTATTTTTAATTTTCTCCAACAGTAATTCGGTTTCCTAGCCTTGTTTGTTTCACTGTAATTATAGCTCATTATTCTCTATAATTCAATTTATATAGTGAGTAAACTGCGTCGCGCATTCAGGTTTCGTTGGAATCCGGTCAAGAATCCTCGATATCCAACAAATGTTTATCTCAAACACGGTTAATAAAGGAGTGTACCCCTCTTGTTTTGTTGTGTGTTGTTTTGTAATGCTAATTGACTGGGAAATTTATTTTGGAAGTGTCACTTTATTGAATGAAATGGGATTTCAAAAATAAAGGGTAACCGATTGGCATTAGCTTGAGAAAACTAATTTGTGTTTTGTTCCTTCTGTAGTTATTTTGCCGAAGTATTCTTTACATCAAACAATTGGGCTATGTCAGGTCTTAAGGTGTGTTTAATATTATGCCACTATATGCGTTAAATATTTTTTTGTTTTTTATCAAATGGTATCCTTTTCTTCAATTATGTTAGAAGCCATGCCTTTAAGTTTTCTAATTTAGAGAAATAATCTTATCCCAATGTGAACCTGATGATATACATGCTTTTTTAACATAGCCCATTGTGAGTTTACATTTTATTTCATTCTTGACTAGGTAAGTTCCCTTGATATTAGTTCCGTTAACTATACCCCGTCGAAGGGATGCTTTTACAGTACTTGTGCAGGTCAGTTGTGAGGAGCTTAATGTTGGTGTTAACTGCTTATTTAGCTTACTTGTTACCAAAATTTGTGAATGTTAATTCATTTGATTTCAATGTTATTATAGGAATAGTGGAATTCCGACTTTAGAAAGAATGGTCGGCATATAGCGCGTGCGTACTGCTTCCTATTGTAATTCGTCTATGAAAATAATTCAAAATTAGAAGAATCTACTCGTGTTATACAAAAAACGTATTTCTCTGATTCACTATAAGCCGGGCACGAAGGAATTTTTAATATGAGCTAAAAGTCTTATTTTGTAACAATGTCTTTTTTTTTGCACTTAAATTTTGTGATTTCTCTGGCATTCTTAGCTGCCTAAAATGATATTGTTTTCCTGTTTTGCTGGCACGTATAAACCCTTCTTTTTTATGTACTCTTAAGTATGCGTATAGAAGGCGCAGTCTTGCTTTTCTTTTTGCCATTATTAATATTTTTCCTGTTTTATAGAGCGTCAATGTAAGTAGTTCTCTTATATTCGAATTTCATAGACAGCCAGTATGCACCACGGTATCTCGACTGTACTTTTTCTGTTTTTGCGTTATCATTCTATACGCTACCGTTTTATAAGTCAGTGTATCCCTCCCAGTCTTGTCTGAGGCTGCGCATATCTGTCTAAACTTGCAATAATTATTTCAGAAGCAGTATATAGTAAAAATAATAGGTACATGATTCAAAGTTATTGAAATCCCAAACTGCACTGTAATTTACAAGCGCTTAATCAATCAAATATAGTTTACCTAAATCGTGATGACGATATTGCAAAATTACGTATGTAGTTGCTCTTTTACCAAATTAGAATATTTAACCGTGCAGCCGCAACGACGAAAAACTTTTTACGGTATGTTGACCCTTTGAATTGTTTTCGCATGGGCTAGGCAGACAGTTTCGCCGTTACGCCCTACTAGAAATCCTCCATTATTTTAAATACATGACTACGTACACGCTAGTAGTATAAGGATTACAATTTTATCTTTTCAATTGGAATGGAGCTAACCTCCCATCAAAATGTCTACATAAAAAGTTTTGCCAAAATTTCCAAAAATAAAGAAACCAATCTTTTTTGCTGCCCAGACTTCTTAAGTACGTTTTCAGATGTGAAGCTTGCTATTGGAACGCGCTTACTGCATTTTTGCAGCTAGAATGGAAAATGCGCAAAATTTCAAGTTTTTAAAGAGCGCTGAATGATGTTAGATGTAGGACTAAAACGGATTACTTTGTATGAAGATAGTTCAAAAGAAGAACCTGATGCATCTTAAAGCCGAACACATGCAGTTATCGTTTGAGCTTGGTTACAAGGTGCAATCAAACTCGGCATTGCTTAATTGGCAAGCTGGAGTACTTTTTAAAAAGCTATGCTGAAGGCCTCTTGTAAGAGAGACGTTTGTGGATACGGTCATTAAAGAAATTGTTTAAGTTGTAACGGTTTAGTTTAAGAGATACGTCACTACGTCCTATCATTAGAGTTAACATGATGCGCACTTCTAATTTAACTTAGAAAATGGCTTCAGTGACATATGTATTCCTTGCAGGAAAAACAAATACTGGAAATGAAACTAACAAAATTCTTTTTCGCTAAGAATACAACTCCAATGCATTAATCGAATGAATGCTAAAAGCGCATTGTTGAACAAATCCAATTTGTATGAAACATTAGGGCATGCAACCACAAATTTGTCACAATAATGATAATCTTGTTATTTTCATGCAATGCAAATAGATGTCCTCTTTAGAGGAATAGGTTCACTCAAAATGAGCCAAAAAGCTCAAACCAACAAAGTACTCACTCAAACTGCAATAACAAGTTTAAATACAATAACATGAAAAAAATATCTATCCAAATGAAAGAGACAAAAAGTTGCACAGTCATAACTCCTACCTAACATTATTGTGTGGCAATTTTACAAAATCTGATACACACTAACAGGAATTATCAAGAAGTACAAACAACAGGCTTCCCATCACTTTGAAATACAAATATTCCCAAAAATACTAGCAGAAAGTTTATTAGTTTATCAACATGTTTCTATTTAATTTTTCCATTTCAGCATATTTATCATCACTTTTCCATTTGCCTTGCCTTTAAGATTAAATTCATTACAAGGCAATTTTAAAGGAGAACTCCAAGATACTCAGCCCGTGGATACTTTGAAGACAGATATGGCCACAACACTATGAAGCGGTCTACAAATGGATATAACAATTTTCCAGTTAAAGAAAGATGTGTGGTACGACAAAAGCTCTCGACAAAAAGAATCTTGACATGCTTGAAAAACAAAAGCTGCAGCAATTATGAAACATCAAATAATAAATGCACACCTGCAGACGACGTAGAAATATTGACAAGAATACACACAAGGGAGTTCTACCTCATAAAGAAATGATGCAACACAGAGTGGAAAACAAGTACCAGGACCATTGACAATGACCTACAATCAAGATAATTCATGCACCAAAAATTCAGACTACTTTACAAAAAAAGAATATCAATGTTCGGTAAGAACACTTCACTGACCAGATCTGGAATAACGTGGAAAAAAGTTCTCGCACTTGAAAAAAACGATGCAATAGTACGTGGAATGGCACTTATGGTAGATTGACCAACATTCCTGGATCTTATTATGGAATGAAAAATAAATTGAGATTCGATTTCAGATTCCTGCATTAAGAAAAATATAAACGCACTGTAGAAAATTAAAATTTTTGATCACACTTTAGAATATCACTCAATTCAAATGATTCCTCCTAGGAATATTGACAAGGAGAGTGATTGGTTTCTACAGTTAAATTCGTGGCGTTCTCATAGCTAGTAGTTTTACCAACAAGTTGAAAATACTGCTAGTAACCTCAGTTAGTAAAAACAGTACCGTAATATTGTGCCGCAGAGAGAGATGGTGCAAAAATCTCTGTTTGCTTGAAATATCTGATCCAGCGATGACAACATGTGTCTCAAATAAAGAAAAATTGAAGTCTTGAATCAATTTTGTCATTTCAGATGTATGCCCTCCTGTGTCAAAGCATTCATTCTTTTAGTCGGTCAAAAGAAAGTATATAATACTCGTAAAACTATATGTAATGAAATCGAGATACTGGTACCTTTCAATGCAACACCACACTTGAATCAAAGAATTTATAAGAATGACATTAATGAATTTAAATTCAACTCTTTTCAAATTTTAATAACGTTTTGCAAAAACGCATTACCCAACAATGTTCCCTTGAGAAATGATGTTAAGAAGCATGTGTTTCATAACATAACAGGCAGTTTGTATGTAATCAAGAATGTCCCACCTGATCCTAGAACAATTAGTAATCGAACAGGCCGTTTCAGTTCACTTTTAACCGACGTAAGCGAATTAGAATGTTTTTTTTTTGCTGCCGAGTTCCGGAAAGCATCTTTTCGATAATAGCGGCGATATCCCCAAAAGAATAATCGTACGAACATGCAAAATAAACATGATAAAATGAAGGTTGCGAACTTTGTAAAGCTTCCCATGTGAAGAAGCATGATGCTTCACCTCTCTTCGTTCTGCACGGATATTGCTGCGAGGCAAAACAAGGAGGTTGTCTTCTAAACATTTGTTATCAGCCTGACTTAACAGTAGCAAGACAACTAGAAGGGTCGTTTTGAAAGCATGATCAAAATAGAATATTCGATAAGCTATTCACTTTGAGCCTCTAAGATATTAACCGCTATGCCTCATTGTTTGTCTTAGAAAACATTGAAGATAAGGGATCTTTCATATATATACATACATCCAGTAGATAAGCGAATGCAGATTTGATAGAATTAACGGGAAAATGTCATGTTTTATTAATCCCGCTTAAAAAAAGATGATCATGCGATAGGATAAAAGATAAAATACCTTTTGCTGCATGGCTATCTAGTTTTTGAAGGTTGATGTCATCACATTTTACCTCATTGGGTGTAAGCTGGTAATTTAGTTACGCTAATTTTGGGAGAAACGTGCTCCTTATAAAACTTGAGCATGGAAATAGAACATGCTGTATATTGTGTCTAGGCAGAATGAAAATAACTGAAAAGTAAAACTTGCGTAATCCAGAATTCCCTGCTTATCTCTTCTGTTTAGGATTGTTGCGAAATGCAATGGAATAAAGGCAAAAGTGATATGATGGTTTTGTGGGATTTATTTTAATTACCGCTACGTTTCAACATGCGGAGTTAGTTTATCCTGCGTTGGGGCAGATTATCAAAAATTGTACACTTTGAGGTGCACGTATGTGAATACGGGTTATAATAAAACGTCATAAACGGCAAAGGTAATTTGTGTTCTTCAATATTTGTGCGTTCACCATGTTCAGGTTGTTATGCCCAGAAGTTAATGCGGATCCAGAAACTCTATTGCTCGAAGCAAACTTAAAACTAGCAAACCTAAGTTAAGTTAATTAAAGAAAGTCATAGATTAAATTAATGGATAAGTAAGCAAATACGACTATAGAATTGTAATGAGCTCCAGCAACTCTCCTTACTCGTGAAAGCCAACCGCAAATCACTAAACAGAAGAAAGCTAAATGTTTCACACAACGCAACCCAGAAGAGTATCCAAAATATCTAATTGTAGGTAAAAGCGATTAAATCAACGTAGAAACCGTCAAATTGGAAAATAGCAACAATTGCAGTAATAATTATAAGAAGAAAAACATTAAGAATAATAATAATCGCCTTTCAAATGAGAAAAGAAATTGCTTCCTCATAAGCCTCCGTTTTAGCAAAGTTCTGTTGACAGTTACTGTCTGTGATGGATATCGCATTGCTTTACCCGATGCTCTATTTGTGCCTAAAATTGTCCGGTCACATCACAGGTTACACTTGCATAATTGGAAATGCTTCGAGCTACGTTAGATTCAAGTATCTGCATTTTCTTTGTAAATAAAATTATGATTACTTCTTACATTTTAATAGAAAATTTTGCACTATTAAAATGTTAACTTAGAGGTGCAAATTTATGTATAAGCTAAGCGATTTTTGCGACGAAAGAATGGAATGGTTTATCGGTTATGAATCTGCTAAAGAATCACGTCTGAGAAATTTCTTTGTTCCTTAAATGTGTTTCCATAACTACAGTATCCTCAGCTCTTTCTCCTTAATAATCTTCCTCCTCTACTTCTAGCAGTTTTTTTATTTCACTACTGTTAGCAATTTTTCTTATTACATCACTATTCATTTGCTAACTTTTAAAATTTGGTCTTCACAATGTACTCTATTATTAAATTCGATTTGCGGGTCGACTTGAAAGGTAATTAGATGCATGTCGAAACCTGTAGCGTCGAAATACCTGCGAACATATTGGTTGATTATGTTAGAAAAATTTAACACCAGTAAGCAATTCGCAACCGGCTTGAAGTAACAGCCATCGTTTGTGCAACAGTTGAGTATCAACTCAGCTTGTACTTATACTTTTGAGAGATTAACAAAATAAGTTCCAGAAACTTGCGCTAGTGGTAGAGAGACCACTTCAAACGAGAGTAGCAAAGAAGTTGTGATGCGAGGAATTAATGTCTTAAACAAGTAAAAGCTGAGATAGGTGCGCGCGAATGCGATGTGTACGGGGTAAGGACAGCAGTTTACCCAATTTTTGGCTTTGCGGTAGACTTGAAAAGATTTTATCAATAACAGTAGTGAGAAACATACTAGAGGAAAGAAAGTGATGACGGGGAAAAAAGCGGACGTAAGCATGGTTCGCGCTAATATGTGTACCCCGCACAAGAATAGAAGCACTATACATTTCTGATATGTCATATGGCTTGTTTGATTTTGATATTCCATCGCCTGCACCCTTCACCGTCAGCTACCTGCTGCATTTTACCCTGCAATAGCGAACCCCATACTCCAGTCATTTTTGAGCGAATAAAAAGACTCCAACAAGCTTCACGCTAAGACAAATTTTTCTTTTATAAAAAATGACACCTCTTCAGTTAAATGTCATCGAACAAGAAGTTTTTGTAGATGAAAAGTCGACTTCTGTTAATTAAGCTTTTTGCCCTTAAATTAGATGCGAAAGTATTGACTTCTACTGTTGCGTATTTCGCCAGCTCAGGTTTTACCACGTTCCCCCCTGCTTCCCTCGTGCAGATGAAATGACAACACGAATCAGCAATTTCTCTGCTATACAGTTTTCGCTGTTATCATTTAGAAATGCTATATATATGTAATTCTTCACGGATAGTTCTCATCTTTTTTATTTTGGATAGCATTTTGTTAAAATCTTTCTGTACAGCTCATTTCATTATGCTCTCAATGAACGTGTTGGAATTCTTCGTCTAACCAAATGAATTGGTGCTTTTTCGTTTTTTTGGTCTTGGAAGTACCTGATTGTATGGTTTTCTTTACGTCCTCATATGGAAGAAGAGAAATGAGGATGAAACAATACTTTTGAATAACTTACATTTTTTCTAATATTTTGGCACGTTCAAATGGTGAATTTTGTTCTTTCTTAATAATTATTTTTACGATCGAACCGTAACGCCTCGTCGCGTATTCGTTTTTTCTAAAAATCCGTATTTGTAAAACGTGTCTATTTGCAAAGGTTTATTTTGAATACGGAAAAAACGGTATGTATATATCTATCCCGACTGTAAATTTTTTTCTTTAAGGCAGAATTACCTTGTTTTGAACAAGGATTTTACTGTATTGTCTTATGGTCTGTGCATAAAATATGGAAAGTGATATTTCTTTGGATGGTGACATATTATGGTATAAATTTTCTCCCAGATAAAATGGTAGCTTTCTTATATTCTTGATTTTCTATTCTACGGGAAAGATTCAACCCCGAGACTTCAGCCTAACAGGTTTTCATAATTTCATTTTTTTTAATGCTTTGCGCAATAGCTAGAATGCAAAATTTTGCTTTTTACATGCTTGATTGCACTTTTCCTGGTTTCTTTCAATAAAAGAAGGGCATGAACTCGATAATCAGAGTCGTTGCCGTTGTACTCTCAGAGATTTTTATTAAGCTCCGATAATCAGGTTCTGGCAGTGTCATACATGAAGTTTGTTCGTATTTTAGACCCTAAAAATGCCTAACCGTAACCCTAATCATTCAAAAAAACATCTTTATATCGGCTTGTTTGTTATTTTGTTTCTATATAATACGGTGTCACTGAAAAAAATCATTTGTTGTGGAAAAAAGGAGTGCTCTGTAATGTGTCATTTAATGATTGAAATAATTTTGCGCTGAGTGCTTCTAGTTTAAAAGTGATCTCTGCATAACCCCTGTAATTTTGTGTATCATCTGTAAAATATCGATGTAGCTAGGCAAATAACGCAAGGATTTGATAAATGTAGTTGTGTAGACGTATTATCGCTATGATTCTTTTTCATGGATGAAATAATTAAATTTCATTTTTTATTTTCTATAGTAAATTCCATTTTAAAAAATAAGAATTGTTTCTGGCTATTTTCTTTAAATGATTTCAATAAATCTTTTTCCCCTCCATTTCTAGGATCATCTCATTCTTACAGCGTTTCTTGACGTCATATAGGGCCCAGAATACAATCTTTTTGCTGTCTCATAATCATTTTTATTTAAGCAAGAAATGAATGTTATATTTCCTATGTTTTAGATAGTTTTTCGAACATTACCAAACATGGAGCTTAAAGCTTCCTGTCTGGATATTATTTTCATCAGTTCCTAAAAATTTATTTTTATATAGTAAATTGAAGAAAGTTTGAGCTTATTTTCTTCTGATTTTTTTTTATGATGGTGGAAACAATGGATCACCCCGGAGTATCAAAGGATCGCTCGGCGGAGATAGCACACTCCTTCAAGCAAATGGCTTCAGATCCCCAGCTTATGGAATCGGCTTTACTCGATTGTTATGGTCGCTTCATTACGTTACTTCCTGATGCTTTGCTGAAAGATCATGTGCATCTCTATTTTCAAATACAAGAGGCTTTTTGGTGGTACGAAGATGTATGGAGAGAAGGAAATGCTCACAAGTTACCAAAATTATCTTTGAAAGATTTTGGCCTGTTAATTGCTAGCGATTGCCCTGTTTTGAAGAAATATGTTCCTCCTTCTCAGAATGAAATATTTTTAAGGAACTGGTCTCGCTATTGTCGCACAATTCCATTGAGAGGTGCTATTTTGTTAAACGGGGATCTCAAGAAATGTTTGATGGTTCAAGTATGGCTTAATAATTGTAGCAACGTATGCATGGTCTCCTATTTTTTTATATTTGCGTTTTATAGTTATTTCTGCAAAGCATGTGTGTCTTGACTTCTCTTTTTTTTCTGTAGTGTACGCAAGTGCAATTTGAGCCTCTTTTTACTCAAAAATTTGTGTGGTGCCCTGTGTGTACTACAGGGCTGGAGAGGTGGAAGTTGGATGTTTCCTCGTGGAAAGGTGGATGAGATGGAGGAGGATAGTATGTGTGCTTGCCGTGAGATTTGGGAAGAAATTGGTGTTGACATCTCTCCCTATATTGATGAGCAAGTTTTTATTGAAACCGTCGTAGAAGAGCAACCTATAAAGCTCTTTGTAATTCCTGGCATTAAAGAAAGTACCGTTTTTGTTCCTAAGAAACGTAAAGAAATAGGGAATATTCGCTGGGTAGATGTTAATAGTCTTCCAGATTGGAATATTTGTGGAGATACAGAATTGGATAAAGCATCCTTGGCTATTGCTTCAAATTCTGTAGATAATGCGAGCGCTGTTCTACCACCTGCGACTTCTGGGGCACTCCCTCCTCAGGCCACTTCCTTGAAATTTTGGCAGGTTCATCCTTTTGTGAATTGTCTTCGAGAATGGGTGCAATTGTTAAACAATAATTCTAGTAAGCCCCGTTGGAGCTTATCAGTGGAAGATGGCTCTGATATTGTTGCGTATCGCTTTCAGATTCCTCCAAATATTCCGTTGATATGCCTGCAGCACTTACAAAATGTGGAGTCAAACGTTTCATGGAAATGTGATGGCAGATCTCAGCTTCCTCCGCGCCATCCCCCCCTCTTCGGCGATAGCTCCCTACTATCGAATGGAGCCCGAGAAAATGGTAGAACACTGGCAGTTAGTAACTATGGAGGAGCGTGCACAGGCGAGTCCCGTTCTGCGCTTCTTCCTCAGTATTGTATGCGAAGTATGAATGGATTTCGCCTACCCTCCCGTCGAGGTGGACACGTATATGCCATGCGTTTGAAGGATGTGGGTCAAAGAAGTTTCGATGATCAGGATATCGATCATTTGTTAGCCCTGAGACGACGCGCTCTGGGCTCTTCGTATATGGGTGGAGACGCTGCATGTGTAGGCAATGCGAGTGGGGCGATGGGTCTAAAGCAGAAACGTGGATCTTATCCACAGCGGGGTAAAGGTGCATTGCTAACAGGAAAAACTTCGCTTCGTGGACACAAGAAAACTACGCATGCCTCTTTTGATGATTTGGGAGTGAGCTACCAGCGCATACGCCCTCTCCGCGGAATGGGTCGTGGCTCTGCTGGCAGAGACAGCCTAAATCAAACAACATTTGGAAAAAAATCAGCTTCGGGTTGGAGTGTTGAAGAAATGTTTAAATTGAATGCTGAAAAGTTTGGAGTCATGTCTACGTATGATATTGCGCATTATACGGTCCCCTTACCTTCTCCTGTGCCTACAAAAGAACGAAATGTACTTTCACATATAAGCACAGGCGGAACAATGGCTACATCGGGGACTTTGACTTCTCTTTCCTCTTCTACGATGCGCCGAGCACACCCTCTTGGGGAGAATGGATCACCGGATCTTCCTTCTTCAGTGACTCTTCAAAATGTCGAAGAATCACCGCCTTCTTCTGAAGCCCCCAAAGAAATAGGCCATTTCTTGTTGTCTCTGTTGAAAAAAGATACTTCCCAGGGAATACATCCCCCTGCTGTGGCTCCTTTCTTACCTTCTACAGAAGCTGCTACCACACATAAGGAATTTTCTTCTACTTCTACGGGTGGAAGTATATCTGTGGAAGCCACTACCCTCAAAGAGACTCACTCCGGTTCTAGACGTTCGTCTACCCCTTCAAGCGAACTCCCTCCGCCTCCCTTGTCTCAACTTATTTCCTACTTGGATTTCCAATCCTTTGCTCAGCAGATGCAGAATACTATTGCCCCCTTATCTGAACCACAAACGCGTGTAGGAGATGCTATGAGGGCTGTTTCAACTATCAACACCGAATCTCTTCTTGGCAAGGCCCCTTCTTTAGATGCGGCGGGCTTGTTACCTGTGCACTCTTCTTTGCGGTATCCACCGCCCTCTCCTCTTCGTAGCTCCTCCCCTCCGCTACCCTCTAGTCCTCCATCACCCCCTCCTCGTAGCTCCTCCCCTCCGCTACCCTCTAGCCCTCAATCACCCTCTCCTCCTCTCTGTCCCTCCCCCCCGCTACCACCTGGCCCTCCACCACCTTCTCCCATGTGGAACACCTCTTCCCCCCCGCTACCACCTGGCCCTCCACCACCTTCTCCTATGTGGAACGCCTCTTCCCCTCCCCCCCCACCTGACCCGCCCCCTCCCTCTTCCTCCCTCCCCC